>JBBPLX010000025.1:0-87857 GCA_038090015.1 Leccinellum albellum
GGGCACGTTTTATTGACTTTGGATACTCAGTTACACGCCGGTCCAGGAGGCTCAGGCCGAGATCTTATGGCTTGGGGTCTTAACCACGATTACCAACTAGGGACGGGGAAGAGGACAAGTCTCAATGCGCCCACGACGCTGGAGAGACCCGAAGGTGGGCGCTTCATCTTGTCCAGACGCAAGACAATGGTGAGGGATTTGTCCGGGAATTTTTGGAAGAAGAACGTCGAGGTCGAGCAATGTGCGGTTTCTGGTCATGGTAACAGTATTGTCTACTGGAAGATCAAATCGCCAATAGTTTGATGTAACTCGGTCGTAACATACAGACTTGGTACCACAAGTCGACTCCCTCGTTCATAGGAAGTCGATGTGTTGTAGCACGAGTCCACATACACTTGCTCTTTGGAAGGCCCGCAATGAGTCTTCTAAGCCTAGCTTTGTCCAAGATCATCGACTTGACTCGTTCGATTTCATAGTAAAGACATCAACTCGTAACGTATCGTATACCTCGACTTCATCATGCGCAAGCGCCAATTTGAGTGATTCACCCGCACACTGAGAGAGTACCATTATCTCTGCAACGACCCGATCGGAATGCTCCCTCGTTACCGGAGTTGGTCCGATTCAGATGGTGTCGTCTCCGTTTAAGCAGGTTCTTCAGGATCCGAGTACCTCAGGGTAGTGATTGAAGAATGAACAAATCTCTGTGTCCCCTGTCGTTCGTGGAGAAGTGCGGGTAGGGAAGACCACATCTACTAGTCTTGTGCGCTCCAGACGGAGGTCGGCTATGATTGCAATATGAATATGAAGGAGAAAGTTCGAGGAATGTTCCTGTCCACCGATGGCCGGACCATTCCTCTGAATCTTTTTCGGCGCATCAGGCTGTATGGAAGTGAGAGCCTCGTCGGATATCAGGATTTACGACACGTAGTCTCCGCCTTTTGGTCCGAGTTTTGTAGGCTTGGAATAGATCGGGATGACCATTCATTCGGGTTGCATATGACATCGGCGATGGAATAAACATGTGGAAGAAAATAACTAACTCCATTTGATCCTCCGACTTGTCTTGTCGAATATAGAACACCATCGAAACCTAATACATAGGCATCTTGAAATGCTTCCTTGAATCCTTGGTATCGGAGCCAGCGCCTTCCCTGACTTTTCCATTGCCGAACGGAAGCTCGATCAACCCGATCGTAGTGACCATGCTGCGGTGAACCAACCCAACATATCGCGGAATATGCTTTACTTTCGCGACCTCAGCTGGCGGAATTATGCCGGAGGCCAGGGCATGTTAATCCCATCCCGACTGGGAAAATGGTTGATGCGAATACCACCCGCACTGCGTGTGAGGAGCACGATGCAGAATATGCTTTGATGACCCGTAAAAGTACTGTCGAATGACGGAATATCCCCTCCTCCATGGAGTGGATGAGCCTCATCGAACGCGATGACCAGTTTGGGCTGATGATTATCGGGAAAGGCAGGGTCCAAAACTTCGGTCAATCTCTTGTAATGATGGCCGCTCAGCTTTAGTTCTGTGCTCCCATCCAAGTTCGAGCGGCCAGACGCCTTATCAGTATCTAGGAACGTAATCGGAACACATGAGCAGCGCAGAAAACTAGGAATTTTTAACTCACTGACCTTCGAGTGACGAAGCCTGGATGGCGTCCACCATCGACGGCCGTCTTGAGGTGAAGATCGCTCTTGGTCTATCGGCTAAATTAAGTAGCTGATGGTGAGTGGGTAGTTCGCTAAGCTGATGTGCTCGTATGTGCTCTGAAACCATTTGAAAAACTTGAAAATGGCCAAAAAGAAGGCACAGCACTGGATAAAATATTGCGCCGGTGATCTGCAATTTCCAGTCAGGATTGACGCGAGCATGTTGTCGCGAAGAGGAAACCCGGATCTGTCCGCGTCCGGTCGGAGGTTCAGTATAATAGAAAGACGCTCTTGCGGGCAAGCTATGGATGACAAGTACTCGATTGCAAGCCTGAGATTGAATGAAAGGATGGTACCTTTAAAAGGGCGCGCGTCTTTCGTGTTCCAGAACATTGTACCACGGAACATAATTTGACATAATATTGGGGGCGCTTCGAGTCCGATTCGTCCATAGTAACGATGGCTCCGCTCGAGATATTCATCGACCGCAATTCCTTGATAAGGTCGCGTCAACGCAGACAGTAATCCCCGTTTTACACCATCACTGAGGCCGGAAGGGATGATGGGGTCGGGAGCGACAGTGGATCTGCGCAAAGGATTTTTGCACAGTGGGTCATAACTTATATGTAAATGGTTATGGGTTGATGAAGAGAGACGTATGGAGTCCTCGGATCTTGGCGAATGAGTTTTGTTTCGCATTCCAAGCTTCAATGAGGTCGTTTTACAAAATTTCATACAGGTCCTCTGCGACTTTGAGATCAAGCACAATTGCCAGTTTCGCCAAGAAGTTTGATTGGAGCCCTCGGCAGGGTGCGCCTCTGACTGCTTGTGGGGAGATGCGTACACGTGATATCCGCGTGACCGCGTTGTATCTTCCTGTGATGAGTTGTTTGTTCACGCATAACCGCTATCATGACCAGAGAGTTGCAATCAAAAGATCTTCAGCAATGCATGTATGGAGTCCCGAAGCTTTTCTACCCATACTACGCCCGTTCTCACGACACGAACAGAAATCTTATGCGAGAGATGACAACGATTATCGACCCGGACGACGACTACCTAACGATCACTGCCGCCGAGGAGCAGATGAAGATTAATTATGCCAATGCCAAGAAAGAGAATGATGAGGCATATGCCAATCTTAAATGTATGTGCTGTCTTCTACCTAGTTGTCTTTTACTCGAGAGACTACAACTCGACAGCACTCTCTCGCTTATTAGACGCCGCACGGAAGTCATCAACGCGACCATCCAACGTTCCAACGGTAGAACAACATGCTGGGCAGTTAAACGGACTTGACGCATCACGAATATCTCTTGCAAAGGCGACACGGGATGTCGAGAACTCGCTAGCAAGCAAAGAGGCGGAGCTGGCTGCACTGAAGGAGACAGTGCGAGAGCTGGAGGAATCCGATCCAGCCCAGGATCATCAGCGTGAATTGGATGGTTTGACGTGAGCTTGAGCCCAGTTTAATCTAGGGATAATACTCTGATCTGGGCCTTCACCTAGGATACGCCTAAAGATATATAAAAGTATGGGATTCGAACCTATATTACACGAGGATGGGCAAGTGACGAAGGTGCTTATTCGTGAGTCATTGATTTTGTGGATCGTTCATTGATGGAACGTGTATGCCCAGGCGGAGAGTCTGGGGATGTTCATTGCGCGATGCCCGATACAAATGTCCTCCAAAGAGCGGAACTTGCCTGGAGGTTGGCGATCTCATGACACATATAAAACAGTTCAGTTGGGGGTCCCTGCCAGGCTACATAATTATCTATAGCTGATCTCAGTTGTAATATTATTAATGGAGGGTATGGAGGATATAACAATAAGTCGAACCAAAGATCAGTGTACGTGTAAAATTCAGGAATGATAACGCGAAGCCTACGAAAGCGACCCAGGGGTCAACGGTGTGTATCAAATGATGGCACGGAACTAACCTGTACTGCCTCCTTAACAACCCATACTTTCTTGTCCCTCGACTTTTCACTCATCTCGCGAACCTTGGCTTCGATTGCGTTCTTCTTGATCTTGTGGACGCGAAGCTCTTGATAAATGCTCTCGACAAGAAAGGTAAGGCTAGGCGTGGCGAGTCTGGTTATCTTTTCGAGTAGTGCGCCCAAGTGTGCTTCGGGAAAGACAGTCTTTGGTGCGGTGCTCACGGTACGCTTGGAGGTTGACAAAGATACTGTGCCATCTGCGCCAGGCAAGAACGGCACAGTAGAGGATATACTAGGTTGGGATTTCTGACCTTCATCGGGAATCACGGATATGAAAGTGAATGGGTCGATAGGATGAGGAGTGTCTGGCAAGCAAGTTAGTTAATTTAGTGACAGATCCAAGGCAAGGGGTCTTTACCATTCAGAAGTTGTATGCGATATACGCTGAAAGGATCATAGTCACAGTGACCAATGTATGATTCCCAGACTGGACCCTTCACATAGGGCACGAGTGGTACTACCACTTTTCTCTTCTTTTCTGATCGTTTCTCGTTATTTTCTGCTTTCCGTTTTGGCGGAGCCATCGACAGATCCAGGGGCGGAGGCGACAAGTCGTCTAGGTCCAGAGGGGATCGGATCTCATCGTCATCGTCGACCAGCCAGCTGTCCAGATCCGAGTCCGCGCCTTCAGCGTCTGCTTCGTCATCTTCTCCATCCTCTACCACATCATCTGCATCACCTGGTCCTTCGTCTTCCCATTCCTCCCCACTATCGTACCCATAATCACGAACCAATACATCGCGCTCAAGTGGTGTCCGCGGACCAACTACGCGAGAGTTATGCGTCCATGTTCCATAATACCCTGGACGCACGTCTTCATGAAAGATGAATACCTTTGCTGGGAAGACCCGGCGGTCTCGGAGAACTGAAAGTAAATGACGGACTTGTGTCGGGTCGCCCGCAATCTCGGCGTCGTTTAGTTGCGACGTGGTATCCCGAACACTATGAGGGTTATACGTCTTGAAGGAGGTAGTCTTACGCGTTCTTGGGCAAGAAATCAGGTTTTTCTGCCGAAGCTCCACGATAAACACCTGCAAACTCCCAGGCAAATCACCCACGGCAGTCGAAATACTATCGGATAGCGTCCCAGGATCATGGGCTACCTGCACAGATATGACATCGTCAATGACGATGGCCTCTTCATGCGAAACGCCGGTCATCCCATCGTGAGATCTTCTCTTGCCCTCCAGAAACCAGTTCAGTGGTGCAAGTTCCGCATCTTTCTTCAACACGAATGGCTTGAACGTTCTTTGAAATTCGCTCTCCGCGGAAGGAGCGGCGGAAGCACTCGGATCCTTGGTGGGCGAATCCTGAGCAGAGGGTCTAGCCTTTCCAAAGAAATTAGCCATAATCGAACGCGACCTGTCCTGAGCCTCCCTCTGCTTCTTTTCTTTCTCCGCCTTTGCCACTCGTTTTTCTTCTTTATCTTTGATCTGCAACAATGATTGAACAGCCAAAAAAACAGACAGAAGCAGCAATGAATTACTTTGGCAGCTTTCTCCGGATCGATAGCCTTCTTGACACGTCCTTTTGGCGTAAGGTTCTCTGAGAGCTATAGTAGTAGACGAATAGTATCGGACTTGAGTTGAACAAATGAGTAACTTCGAAAAGCTTACCACTTCACCATCTGTCTCATCGATGGACGCATCTTTCGATTGAGGTTCCCCTGAAGAACTCTCGTTATTTCTTAGAGAGACAGTGTCTGTTTCCAATTTGCTGATATCCTTTACAGGGTGTTTGAGGACACTCTTTGGGTCGAGAATGGAGTCACGCTCGGCTTGTGAAAGACTCTCGAAGGCCATGCGCAAGTCCACATTCGCCTATTTACTGTTAGAAAACCCACTTGTAACACAACGGGGAAGCATCGCATACTTGCATACGTTCAGCTAGTCTGGCATCCGCGCTGTCTCTGGCAGATTTCGGCAGCCAATCTTTGTAGACCTCTTTCACTTCCCACCGCCAAACGCAAAGGGTGGCTGGGAGTTTCTGACCCAGGGATCCATCAAGTCCGTAGTTGGTCCTAATCATCACCGTCTTGATTGCATCCTCCACCACAGAAATAGGAAGATTTGATTGAAGGCTCAAACGATGAGCATCCTCAATTTCTCCTGGACCTGGGAGTAATGTTGAACGGATCTGTTTGGCCAGAGGAACGACACCCTTGTCACTAGGTTGGGTTGGCGGCATTCACAGACGCACAGAAGCGACAACGCACCTCTCCTGGGCTAGCTTGACTATGAGGGGTCTGTGTTCGTCCGGTATGACGACCAAAGGTTGATCTTGGTTCTGAACACGGGTGTTGAGCATCTCTCGAAATTTTACGATTTCTGACGGTACACATTAGCGTGAGTATGACACCATCGATCACGACGCTCGCCTTGCATAGTCTCTGAGGCCTTCTCGAATGAGATTGGCTTTTGTCTGAATATTACCTTGCCGTTCTTGAGTTCCGCGATAGGGTTGCTCTGTGCTGCTGTGATAGATGTGAGAGACACGCGTCTGGGTGGTCAAGGCAACTCACTGGATGACGTGGACGCGCTGGAGGTGGCTAGGACACGTCCTTGAGTGAACTAGATACGCTTTTGCTGATATACTCACCAACGTCTGGGACGGAGAGCGCCATGATGACGGACGTGAAGAGAGTCGCGTTCTGCCGTGTCGGTGTGGGAACGACTTTGTCATAACGCGACTCGTCGACGCGTCTTGCTAGAGTTGGCATTAATGGCTTTCTTTCAGCCTCAACAAACCAAGCCTGCCGCAGAATCAAAACAACAAGTTACCCCTGCGTTGCAACCTTGGGTAGAAAAATAGTGAATACACTCGTTTGCATGGTTGCTGATCTGACTACATTCCAACTAGCCGTCCACGGACCATAGATGAGATCTCTGCCCAAGAACACACGGTGAACGTGTTGCGCAAGGCATTGTCTTCTACCAATGTCAGATTATTCCCTTTCAACCGTCTGTTTCCTCTGATCATCTTCGCAGCTCCCCCATATGTTATTCTATGGCCCCCCCGGAACGGGAAAGACATCCACGATTCTTGCGCTGTCGCGACAACTCTTCGGGTGTGTGCTGTTTTGTCTCCCATCATCGCCTATTTGGTCTTAATTCTGGTCGCTCTTTAGTCCAGATAACTTTCGAGAGCGAGTGCTTGAACTGAACGCGTCGGATGAACGGGGTATTTCCATCGTCAGGGAGAAAATAAAAACGTTTGCTCGACAAACCCCGAGGGCGCAGAAAGCTGCCTCGGACGGCAACCTGTACCCTTGCCCGCCCTACAAGATTGTGATCCTTGACGAGGCCGATTCGATGACTCAGGACGCTCAGGGTGCCCTGCGACGCATCATGGAGACATACGCGCGAATAACTCGCTTTTGTCTCGTCTGTAACTACGTCACGCGGTCAGTACATCTCAATCAGCCTACCTGACGTCTCTGACAGCGTCATTTAGTATCATTGAGCCGTTGGCCTCCCGCTGTTCAAAATTTCGGTTTACGCCTCTTGACTCGTCGTCAACATCGTCTCGACTTATGCATGTTGCCACCGCAGAACGTGTTGATGTCACTCCCGAGGTCATATCCACACTTATAGGCACTTCCAATGGTGACCTTCGTCGATCAATAACATATCTACAGTCAGCTTCCCGACTGTCTGCATCAACCACTCCCCCGACTCCAATCACCCCACAAGACATTGAAGAGATTGCTGGAGTAGTTCCAAATGTAGTGGTGAACGACTTTGCGCGGACTCTTGGCATCGACATCGAGGACGACATGCAAACGGATCCCATCTCAGAAGATTCTAAGCGGGCGAATTTCGATGTTATCCAGAAGAAGGTCAAGTCTCTGATGCGGGAAGGCTATTCTGCTTCGCAACTATTGGCGCAGGTGAGTAGGGGGACTGCGTTGCTCTATTATATTACTTACGACCGAACCAGCTGCATGACAAAATCATCGTCCATCCGACATTGCTTGCTCGGCAGAAGGCTAAATGTGTAATTGCCATGGCTGAAGCCGACAAAGCTCTCTGTGATGGCGCAGACGAAGAACTATGGACGCTCGAGGTTGCCTTGCAGATTCACAAGGCATTGGCATCATAACAAGGCATAGTTCAAGCACTTTGCTGCTATGGATTACCGACATGGTTAAATTCGCTATAGTTCTGATAGCGCAGCTTTGATGGAGGCGCAGGAGATACTGAAAGCAATAGTTGATTCAAGCACCTTATCCACTTAATGGATGGAAAAAATGGGTACGAGACGACAATGGAAACAGCGTTGCTCTATTCTGTATATCATGTACCCTCTCACCGAATACCAGCGGTTGCCTTTTGGAGAGCCCTCTTAATGCCGAGTTGTGATTTCCTAAGCTCATCAGCTGTGGAGTCCTCGATCTCCAGTTTTTCGAGCGCACGAGCAAGCTCTGCTTCAACTTGCTGCTTGGCTCCACGCTTGAGTTTCATACCGATTTCCGGCGAGGTAATAGTACCCTCAACCTGGTGGATGTATGCTTCCAGGTCGGATTTCGCTTCATGGCGCGAGGAATATTCCTTGTCGGCTTGCTTGTATTGCTCAGCATCCTTAATCATTTGATCAATCTCAGCGGTGGACAGACGACCAACTGAGTTGGTGATACCTAGAAGAGGCTAAGTATAACCAGGAGACATCGATTCATCATGCACATACTAATGGATGCTTTGCGGCCGGATGCACGGTCTTGAGCTGACACCTTCAGAAGACCGTTTGCGTCAACCTCAAAGGTGGTCACTAGCTCAGCTTGGCCACGTGGCATAGGAGGAATGCCGGTGAGCTCGAACTCGCCGAGTAAGCGGTTGTCACGACATTGGGTACGCTCGCCCTCGTAACTATCAAGAATGGTCAGATTCCAGGCTAAGCGACACCATAGCACCAGGGCTTACACCGGGAAGGTGACAGTGGTTTGGTTGTCCTCGACGGTGGTGAACGTCCTTGACTTATTCGTGGGAATGGGGGTATTCCGAGGAACAACAACACCGAAAATGTCACCTTGCATCGCAACACCGAGTGACAGGGGGGCGACATCGAGCAAAAGAAGATCCGCCGTTTTTTCCGAAGTTTGCCCAGTTAGGACAGCGGCCTGTACGGCAGCACCATAGGCAACGGCTTCATCGGGGTTAATCGACTTGTTCAGCTGACGACCACCGAAGTACTCGGAGACGAGGGATTGGATTTTTGGGATACGAGTTGAGCCACCAACGAGAACGATGTCGTCGACTTTTTCACGTGGAATCTTGGAATCCTTGAGGACCTTTTCGACGGGTTCTACAGTGGACTTGAATAAGGCAGCATTGATCTCCTCGAAACGGGCACGGGTTATGTTTGCGGAGAAGTCCTCGCCCTTTGAAATCACCATCAGAGAGGAAGATAACGCGGCAAGCCGTGGTTATAACAAACCTGATACAGAGAGTCCACTTCAACAGTCGTTTGGGTAACACTAGATAGAGTACGCTTGGCGCGTTCGCAGGCACTTCTCAGGCGCCGAAGAGCACGAGGATCCTCAGATATATCGTGCTTGGTCTTGCGCTTGAACTCGTTTTTGAAGTGTTCCAGAAGTGCATTGTCGAAGTCCTCACCACCTAAGTGAGTGTCACCAGCCGTTGCCTTCACAGCGAAAACGCCGCCACTGATATTGAGAAGAGAGACATCAAAAGTTCCACCGCCAAGATCGAAGATCAGCACGTTCTTCTCGGCTTTTGATTGGCGATCAAGACCGTAAGCAATAGCAGCAGCGGTGGGTTCGTTGATAATACGAAGAACGTCAAGACCAGCAATAGCTCCGGCATCCTTGGTTGCCAATCGCTGAGAATCGTTGAAGTAGGCCGGTACACTGTAGAGGCGAATTGAACATTGATTAAAAGAATGATGACATATCCAGCTCACGTGACAACAGCCTTTTTAACAGTTTTGCCAAGTTTAGCCTCCGAGATCTCCTTCATTTTCGTGAGGACCATCGACGAAATCTCCTGTGGCGTAAAAGTCTTTTCCTCTCCCAGGTAGTTGACTTTGATCAAAGGAGAACCCTCTTTTTCGATAACCTCGAACGGCCAGTGGGTCATATCCTGAAGATCAATAGCTACAGATGATGCCTTGGAATGCAACAAACTCGATTACCTTTTTGACATCAGGATCGCTGAGAAGATGGATTAGCACTAGAAAATACTGCATCCAGTGGGTAGCTCACTCGTAACGGCGGCCAATCAAACGCTTGGCATCGAAGACCGTGTTGCGAGGGTTCATTGCAGCCTGATTTTTAGCGGCGTCACCGATCAGACGTTCCTCCGATGAGAAGGCGACGTATGACGGTGTGGTCCTGTTACCCTCTACAGCCAACGATTGGTACCATGGTTAGATTACTGCGATGGCAAGATGCTCACGATCATTGGCAATGATTTCGACACGATCATTTTGCCAGACACCAACGCATCTGAAGACATATGAGCGTCAGGATGATCATCAAGGACAGGATACATACGAATAGGTAGTGCCGAGATCGATGCCAACAGCGCCGTCAAAAGCGTCGTCCTCCATTGTTTAGATTTTTCGGGGAAGGTGTTGTGGTAGAGGTAAGTGAAAAGAAAAAAATCGATCACGCTGAGGTAAGCCCAGGAAAGAAAATTGCACCGCCACTTGTCCGTACTTTGCTAACCATGGCCAGCCGGGCGTTGCTCACAGCAGCGAGATGTCTGCCGAGACTCGTCAGGACGATGTACACTGCTCCTGGAAGTGAAATATCTTTGCAGTCTCGGGATGACTGGCGACTAATGCAGGAGAACAGGGCCCGGTTCAAGCTACTCTGTGCGTATGTTTCTTTTCAGATCCATCGCTCGGGCTTACCTATCGGCATAGTTGACCTGTTCAGCGAACATGGCTCCACCCAAACTCGCGAAAATACCTACCAACCACACCATGCATATACCCGCGCAGTGGGTCCTTCACAGGCCACAGTATCCGCACTCATCGCAGCCGGCGCGCATCTTGGTCATACAAAATCACTCATGAACCCAAATTTCTTGCCCTATGCCTTCGGAGTCCGCGCTGGCCTCACTATCATTGACTTGGATCAGACCGTTCCACTTCTGCGGCGAGCAGCTAGCGTCGTCAGAGCAATAGCTCAACGTGGAGGCACCGTACTTTTCGTCGGCACTCGATCGGACCTTCGAGACATTGTCCGCAATGCAGCGAGCAAGTTAGAAGACCAAGGTTATCATATCGGGGAGAGATGGCTGCCTGGGATCCTCACGAACAGAAGGCAGCTTTTTCCATCCGGTAGTCAAAAATATCATATCACCCCCGACCTTGTCATCTTCCTCAACCCAATGGCCAATGTAAACGCGATACGTGAATGTGCTATACAGCACATCCCAACCGTTGGTATCGTGGATTCTAACGTCGACCCACGCATTGTTATGTACCCCATTCCGGCCAATGATGAAAGCCCACGCACGGCTCAATTAATATCCGGGGTTCTTAGTATCGCTGGTAGAGAAGGTGTTCTTGCGCGGAGGGGGGAGGAGAAGGAGTCAGAGCGTCAAAGAGACCGTTCGATGATCTTGGAAAAGCTCTTAAGTCCATAAAACATAAATGTGGCTCTATATTACTCATGTCACATCTATCTAAGTCTCGTCTGTTCCGCTTGCACATCAAACCAATATTCTGGATTGCTGCTTAGCATCCAATCAAGCAAAAACTTTATTGGACTTACGTTCCGCCCCAGCCAGAGCCCTGACATTTCCGCCTAGCTTGTTGATGGTTTCCACGTACTCATCTTCTTCCACACTATCGAATACAATACCGCCGCCAGCCTGGAGGTAAGCAATGCCATCTTTGAATGTCATCGTCCGGATAGCAATGCATGTATCCATGGCATCCTCTGCAAAATCAAATCGACCCACGGCTCCGGCGTAGACGCCACGTTTTTGCCCTTCCAAACCAGAGATAATCTCGATCGCTTTGATCTTGGGTGCCCCGGAAACGGTACCTGCGGGGAAGATGGAGCGAAAAGCGTCGAATCTGTGTTGATTTTTGTGTATCAGACGCTGCTATCATTCCTTGTAAACTGTCCTCTTACCTCGTCATGCCATCCCGCAATATCCCAGAAACTTGAGAGGTCAAATGAATAACATGACTGTATTTTTGAACTTGCATGAGGTGGTCGACCTTGACGGTCTCTGGTTTGCATACACGATTCACATCGTTCCGTGCAAGATCAACCAGCATGATATGTTCTGCCCTATCTTTCTCCGATGCAGTCAGTCGCTCCGCGAGTAGCTTGTCCTCTATACTGCAATGGATTTAAGTGACCAGACAAAGACTAGCGAAACGAACCATCGGGTGTTTTGCCTCGTTTCGTGGTACCTGCAATAGCATGATTGTATACCTTGTTGGCCTCCACTTTACACAGTGTCTCCGGGCTAGCGCCGACGATCTGTAGTTCTCCGCAATCCAAGTAAAACATGTATGGACTGGGATTCACTTGACGAAGGTGCCGGTATGCATTGAATGGGTGAAGATCTGTAGGACGTGCAAGTCTTTGCGACGGGACAGCCTGGATGATATCGCCCGCGATGATGTGTTCCTTCAGTCGTGTCACAAACTTTTCATAACCTTCTTTTCCGACATCTGATATAGCCTCGTTGCCAAGCTGGATGGGAGGTTGAAGGACTTCTGGGATGGCAGGAGAAAGAACCACTTTGGCCAGTCGTCGCACTTTAGACTGTGCGGTCTGATAGACGAAGGACAAGTTTGCTGTCCCTGCGTCCCTCGGATAGAATACGTGGGAGACAACCTTGATGGTTTGGAAGAGATGGTCATATATAAGTAGTGTGTCCGCTAGCATGAAAATGGATTCTGGGATACCGAGGGGGTCCTGCAGCCCCTGGGCAGTCTTTGGCTCGAAATACTGTATGCAGTCATACGAAACATAGCCTATAGCGCCGCCAGTGAATGTTGGGATTTCGGGGATCTTGATGTATTGGTATGCTGAAAGCTCTTTCTGGAGGGCCACCATAGGATCCCCTGTTATTTCCTCGGCGGGACCAGTCTTGACGACCTTTAGTGGATCTGCAGAAAGCCAAGTCTGTCTTCCATACACTTTTCGAGAGATACAACGCACCTGCACCAACGAAACTGTATCTAGCGACATTTTCTCCGGCGATCACAGATTCGAGGAGGAAACTGTATTTAGAATCTTTCGCGATGCGGAGATATGCCATGCAGGGGGTGATGAGATCTGCAGGTAATTGGATGAAGATGGGTATACAGTTTCCTCGTTTCTCCCGAATGACGAGCTGCTCCACCATCGCGAGCGGCGGATATGCGTTGAGCTTCTAGAAGAACATGGGGTACCGTTGACGGCGATGCGAATGTCGTGGCCAGGGAATGCGACTCACCTGGGGATCCATGGATGTTGAATTAGAGGGTAGATTGGCAGGCCCCTTGCGACGTCGCTTATGTAGGGGAAGAATGTATAGCGGCGTATATATATTGGCACACGCTGGACCTGAGTGTGGTCACCGGCGGTGGCCTTCTAAGTAAGTACATACCCCCGTCAGAGGAGACAGCGCCGGCATTTTGAAACACCCGCCACAGAGCAACACAGCACGACCCTGCTCTGCAACTGATCTCCATCATCCCCGAGGCTTTGAGCGCCGAGTGCAGCAGCCACGCCGGTTTTTTATTCCATCGAGTCTGTTCATCAAGTTAATATGATTACCCCAAAATTTTCCTGTAACCAAACCGACGACGCGATCATTGTGTTAATGTATTGCCCCTCAGTCCGCGTAAGTCCTAGATGACGGCATTGCCAGTGCGTCGTTGCCACCCACCACCCCATTACTTCTAACCAGGCCTCCGACGCCGAGATAAATGTTGACGATACGCTCTTGACTGTCCATATCAATCCCTACTTCCTTCGCCTGCACTTTCCGCATGCGGTCGTCGAGGACGACAATTCGACCGCGCAATATGATCCAAGCACTGGTTACCTGACCATCACTTTGGCCAAGGCTATCAAGGGCCAAACCTTTGCAGACTTAGATTTGCTAGCCAAGTTATTGGCTCCTCAATCTTCACGACTTCCACCTGTACCATCAATAGAGGTTCTCGAGACTCTACGAGGAGAGGACGATGATGTTGAACGCTTGTCCCGCCGAGCAGCACAGTTAACGCTGGTAGAAAGAAATGAATTTCAGAGAGGTTGGCCCGCACCTGTTGAATGGTCCAACTTTCTGTTAACTCGCCCTTGCTTTAGCCGCAGAGAATGACTGGCAGATGCCTCAGGCAATCCCGGAAGCAACAGAAGGGCCCCATTTATCCAAGAGATATTATGGTTTTCTGGACAAGTATACCGGCTACTTCATGCATGTTGCCCACACCGAGAACGAAATTAACGAGTTAGGCCCCGATACAGAAGCCAAGGATCCTAAAGACAGACGGAGTCTCCGAATTACGCATGAGAACGCAAAATGGGACGAAGAGCATTATATGTTCGTCGGTTCATGTTGTCTGAACACAAGACAAAACCCTACGGTTATATAGGGCGGACTTCGCTGACGACGAATACATTCAAGAACTTATCGCTTGGGAAGACCCTGTCAAAAGCTCGGAAGTTGTGTTCACGGAAG
The DNA here is from genome assembly GCA_038090015.1 of Leccinellum albellum. Lineage (NCBI taxonomy): Eukaryota > Fungi > Basidiomycota > Agaricomycetes > Boletales > Boletaceae > Leccinellum > Leccinellum albellum. Next base: position 14,327 of record JBBPLX010000025.1, read on the forward strand.
AAGAGAAGATGGAAATGCTACGCCTTCCGCGCAAGGAGTGTGGGCCATACCCCTCTGAAATGGTTGGTTGGGTGCTAACCGCTCTTAGATATCATGGATGGGACCCAAGAACGAAATCTCTACCTGGCGCTTGTCACTATCCTTTTTGCTTATGCCTACGATAGGCGAATGACGCTGCATGATCCAACGCCAGAGAGCGCCTGGACAATATGTTCGCTGGTGCCGTCGTTCTCGGCGCTCGATCCGCCTCCATATACATCCACGAAATCGGACTTCACAGACCCACACCGAGCGACATTCACGGATGCAGAACTAGTATCGACCCTAGCCACCACGTACAGACGAAGTCTTGCGTTTCCTCTGTATCGCTCGTTTCAGCTATCGGAGGCATGCCGAAGAGATGTTGCTTGCTGTGTGGGACGAGGAAAAAGAATGGTGACAAGGTGGTTGATAGAGATGAAACGGATATTGGATCATCATGAGGTCTACTATGTCTACAGCAGGATCTGGCTGGACGATTTTTGTGTGTGGTCTCAAACCTGTGCAAGGTAAGCACAATGATATGATCGGCGCCGCGCTCCGCCGGTCTTCACGGAATTTATAGTGACGAGGTGCTTCTCGGCCTGTCCAGCAAACTTGCCACATTGGTGGTGCCGAAAAAGGCGATCGGGTGGGAGCTTGAGCAGCTGGAAGAAGCAACATGGCTTGCGGCAAGTAGAACCGGTGACAGCGACGATGAATCCACAACAGAGTGACGCTCAGTTAGTGGGAGCGGACAGGGCCGGGAGAAAATGTGGGTATGAAATGATTGGCATATATGTACTACTATCCTTATTGATATGTTTTCTGCACGCTTCCGGAGCAAAGGTTGTATCATGCAACTGGTTGTGTGCAATTGATCGGGACATATCGGGATATAGTCAACACCTTAAACAGCAAGTTTAGAATGATTATTCGCGTACGTCAAGCCTAAGTTGGCAGTGTATATATTCGACCGGTCTCCATTTGCACGAAAGTTGGAGCTGCGGCACATCGCCGGGCTCACGCTTTCAGACTATTTACATTTAGAATATATTAACTTATAAGTTCAAGCTAGATACCATGACTCATACTCCAAGGTCTATTCCGAAGAGTCCCTTTAAAGTTGGCGCCGCAGATTAAATTAGTATTTGCTTCCTGCTTTGGTTGGACCCAAGGAGATCCGAGAGTGCAGACTCGACGGACACAGCGACTAATTCCAGGATAAAACTGACCTAACCAAATCGAACCAAAAAAGGGTTCGATCTTTAGCTAATCGGCGACATTTAGATCAAGTTAAAGTTGATGCGGCGGCTGGCGGGTTGATTTGACAACCAGATTGCCGGCATGACAGCGGCAACCGACAACCGACCGATGCGGCAAAATATTCACACTTGGGCCCAAAATTGATTCGGACATCGAGGCGGGGCACCGTACACTGCTATGTAGGTACTTTGCTAGCCAATAAAGTGAGGCCAGAGTCTGCTTACGTGCCGGAAACTGCCAGGCGTTTCACAGATCCCTCGGACCACGATTGGCAAATACATGTCTGCATGCGGTCGGCTAACCAGTGGATCTCATCCAGCCCGACATACTACTAGAAGCCTTCTTGTGTTGCGTCGGCGAATTGTCTTAGCAGCTCCCGCACGACCTCGCCTGATCCGGACCTCAAAGCAATTGATCAAATTCTTGACTGTACATATGGAATTGAACTCGACTGTCAGATGTTCTCCGCCGATCGAACGATGGTCCAGCGGACTCAGATCAGATTTACCATCATGGCACGCCCGTTCTCAGCAAGTACTGGTGCTGAGGTAGTGTATATTTTATAGGCTCTGGACCATGGCCATTGGCAATAGTCTTGCTCGCAGTCCACTAAAATTACTTAGGCCAGGTCATCTTCTAGCTGTTCAATTCACTGCCCTTCCAGCCGAGCTCGGCCTTTCCCCGTAGTATGTTCTGCTGTTATGCTCACACGCGATTTATGCGGTCCCGTATCGGCATATCAACTAAAAGGCGGCTTGACAGGTCGCAATATCATAAATAATCCCGTCTCCACATTTCAACACATTCCACGTCAAAATGAAGCAGTTTACGTCGCCGAGTCTGCCAACTTAGGTTGTACGACAAATACCTCCCTTAGTCCTCTGACGCTCGGACATGTTCGTCTGCTGGAAGGACATCAAAGCCACTCTGACCGAGGTCCGCGGGCAGAGTTGCAGATTCATCTAGAGCCGATGAAGCGAGAAGCGCGTCGGTTTCCTCCGCTCCGGTCGTTGCCGCAGCCAAGACTGGGGGTGGGTGGAGAAAAGACGGGGGTTGAACCAGGTTGTTGAACAAGAACTACGAGATTGTGATGAGTTGCAGCATGACAGAGACAGATGAACAACGTACTGTTCCATAACTGAAGGGGCGACGCTCAGCGGAACGAAAACTTAACCGAATAACAGGCCACTTACACCAATAGAGAGAAGCCCAGTACTTGCAAGAGTGACACAGGGAAGAGAAGCAGCTCCCAGCCCAGCGCGAGGCTGATCAACCAGATTGAGAGGGTTCTGCAGGTGTCAGTTAAGCTCCTGGCTGTAGCGCTCACATGTCGAGTGACGCTCAGGCCAAAGTAGTTGAATAAAGCGATACTGAAAGCGATCGCAATCCCGGACCAAAGGACGCTCGGAGTGTTGATCATCTGGTACCATCCTCTTGGAAGGTCGAAGAATGGGGAGCGAGAAGACCATTGTGCCATGAACGGCATGAGCAGCACAATTGTCAGAACGCCAAACAAGCCTTCATATCCTACTGCAACAAGAGGAGGGACGCTCCAACGGGCCATGATCTTCTCCTCGACCACGAACTGCGTTGCCGTGCTGGGGGAAACCATGTTAAACAAAAGATGAATGAAGGTGTGGAGAAACACTCACAAGATTTGAGCAAACAAGACGAAAAACACGCCTGTTCAACAGTCACATCATTTAAGTCAAAACCGACGAGAAGTCAACCATACCGACAAGGACCTTGGTTACATCGGCTTGATCGATAGGATCCGACGCGGTGCCAGTAATATGGGCGGATATCAAATTGACTGCATCTTTGACTGTGTCCTGGATGAGAGAACCGCTGTAACCTACGAGTGAGACACCAGCCATCACGGTAAGGAGGGAGACCCATCTAAGGCGAATTAGAGAAGCGAGTGAAAGGAAGGTAAAACACAAACTGGTACAACCAAAGGCGACGGCCGAGGAAGATCACGCTGAGAATGCCGACAAAAAGAACGAGGGCTCCACGCGTCATTTGATAGATGGAGACTGGGGTGTATAAAAGGCCAACATTCATGAGCTGTAGATTATCCCACAAGAAGGCGCAGTCACGGCATTAGCGTTGAAAAAGTTTAATGAGACACGATCGATAGTAATGGAAGGTGGAAAGGAAGAGGAATAGGAAATTACGGACCGTGGTACCGGTAAGATCGCAAATGGCAGGGAACCATAAGAGGAGTAATTTCCAGCCTCGCAGCTCCTGCGAAGATGGGACGGGCTTAGTCTGGAGTCGCTCGTCTTCGTCTGATTCGGAAGGAAGGAAGACGGGAGAAGGGTTGCGCCTCGTGGTGAGCCACGTGTAAAGGACGGGAAGGAAGCCTAACATAAAAGCGAAGCTGATGAGTGGGAATTTGAAGAGAAGTGCGAAAACTGACAAAGCATTTCGCCAACTAGGAGGAGGGTCAGTGAGAGGTGGATTGGAAGGGGAGATTAGGACTAACGGAACATTTGTAGGGTCTGCCATACAGGTTGTTCATAGAGAACATGATGCTGGGGGTCTGGGTCATTGCAGTTCTCGACACATTGCATGTCCTGGAGAGAAAATAAAGTGATGGAGTGGGGAGGTGGGCTGGACTAGCGTACCTGCCATTTGCTCCAGAGCGAGTTGCTAGAGCCCTGTAGGACAGGTGAGAAGGGAAACGAAACAAATACTATGACATCACTTACTGTAATTATCATCCCCGCGAGGAGAAACGGAATGAAGAGCGACGAGCGAGGCATGTTACACTAGATAGGCTGAGGAGGAGTTGGGGGATGTCACGCTGGGTTGAAAGAGAGAGCGTTATCACGTGTGACATACCACGTGACCTGCATTGGTGGATCTGAGATCTGGCGGGGGTCACTCGGGGTCACTGATTTGAAGTAAGTGCTTCTAGTCTCCTTCCTTTTTGGGAGGGACTGTAGTCGTTATTTATCGCGCCTTCTTCTTTTCCCTCTCTCTCGCTCCTCTTCGCGGCCCTGTTGTTCTCCTCCTCGTCCCATCTGCGCTCTCCTCGTCGCCCCGTACGACGTCTACGGACACTCTCCCCTTCAAATGGTCAAGCTCTCCCTCCTATCCCCGAAGGGCAATCAGGGTGTCCGTTATTTCCCCCACCAAGGCTACCTCGGCTTAACTCCACTTCGATTCGAAGGACGTATGTGCTCCTCTCCCACATTTCTCTTCCCCACTCACTTTTCCTCCCAGTTGTCCGCACCCAGATCGAGCAGGATGGCAAACCCATCCTGGCCAAAGACCTCTCTGTCGCCATTCGCTGCTATGAATCGCGCCAGGGTCGTCTCGGTTCTATACAGACGAACGTTCTTTACGAGCACTCGCTCACCCTCTGGCAAAAGCACGACACGCATGAGTGGTCCGAGCTCGGCGACTCTGAATACCCCTTTCGCCTTACGCTCCCCGTTCACATCGCCGCACCCGGCACCGCGCTCTTCTCTCAAGAGTATCGCATATTCTGGCGTATCGAAGCAGGCGCGTACATACATCACGCCAAACTACCCGTTTCTAACCAATCTTCAGTCCTCAATCATACTCCCATCTCAGCCGTCGGCTCTCGTCAAATCAAACACTTCGACTTGCTCCTTATGCGCTATGATGCGCCATCCAGTCTGTCCCCCCCAACCCCCTTGTCACCCTCCTCCCCATCGCATATGGTCTTACTCAAATCTAAATCCCTCCGCTCATCATTGCGATATCATGTACTCATACCGTCCAATCCAATTGGTCCGCTGGATATTGTCACTGTACAGCTCACCGTTCAGCCCCTCGAGTCTTCTTTATCAGTTCGCAGCGCGTCCGCTTTCGTCGAGCGACGAATACATTTCAATGACTTTCGGCTAGGCCCCCCCGAGTCACCACCTGGTCCTTATCGATTCTCGTCGCAACTTCCCCCAACTCCCCAGAGTTCCTGCAATCACATTCAAGACAGCGCCTCGTCGACATTTCCTGAAAGCAACTGCTCTTCCTCGCAAGACTTGCCTTGTCCTGCTTCTTCGTCATCTCTAAATTCTGGAGATTCTTCGCGACCGCTATTGCAACGCCGTGAATGCAATATGGATGACGCTTCACCACTTTTCTCTGCTAGCCGCCCAACTACCCATATCATTGCGCACGCGGAATCAGTGGGCCGCTTTTCCAGAGACTCTTCTGGGGTCTGGAGACACAACCTCACATTTTCGTGGCCAGATACCAAATCCAACAGTCGATGGGCAGTGGGGGAGTCTGTTCAAACCAGTATGGTCAGCGTCAAGTTCTTTCTCCGCGTAAAGGTATCCGTCATCTTCTGGTGTCACCATCCATGCTGAACAAACCTTAGTTGGTCGTCTCTTCGCTGCCGAATTCTGCGGAGACTGTAGAACTCGAGGACCAGGAACTCTGCATAGTTTCTATAAATGACCTGCAAAGGCGTCTTGCATTTTCTAAGCACAGCAATTCCGATCGCTCAAAATCAAAGTCACCTCAGTCCTGCAGACGTGAGCGCCACACGGAACAACTTCCATCGCCCCCTCGCAGTCCTCGCAAGACCCTCGTTCCAGAGGACTCCAACGCAGCGACTTCCGAAACGAAATCGATCTTTCCGGCTGCACACTTTCACAACATTTCAACTGCTTCGTCACCGTATCCAGAAGGGACAAGCATCGAGCCCGAAGTTTCGAGGCGGCCATATACTTCTCCCCGAAGTAGACCCGACAGGGTAACGTACGAAAACTGTCGAAATCGAAGCAGCCGGTTAGTAGTCCCTCCGCGACCGGAAACTGCCCATCCCATGCATTTTCCGAAATGTCCCACGAGTTCTCGAAGCCTCCTACGCCAAAATTCCGTAGAACCACGCTTAGGGTCGAGCTCAAGCATGAGCTCTAGCGGGCATTTAACTGTCGAGAGTTTACAGCATCACGCTTGTGGGAGTCTTTTATTCGAGAAAGCAAACCAGGTAGACGTGCAGGCGTGGGAGCAGGAACTCGCACGCATAGAGTCTACGAGCCGGAGGAACAGCGTGGTTATGCTGGGGAAATTTTGGTCTCGACGCAAGAAGGCCAGTGCGGAGCATTCCTCGACTCCGGTGTTTCTACATGCGGAGGGATGACCCTTCTCGGACAGGCAGTGTTGTCCGTGTATCCTTGCACTACGTTACATTTCGACATGGATAATCTAACACATCTGTTGAAAAGAGAACGCGTAACTTATCAGCGTTCTCTTGTGTTCGTAATTTGCATGATGATTACTTTTAGTAACGTTGTATATGTACACTCGCATTATTGTAATCGACCGCACAGCATTCCGTTGATCGGTGAAGTGTTAAGCGTTCGGTGTTTTACGCAACGACGTCTCTTAACACAAGCAAGGAATGAGCTTCCCGTGGTTCAGGCTGACGCTGATGGCGGGTGGTCGTGCGTTCAGTTCAGCCTCCTGTCATTTGTGTGTGGCGCTAACTTCGAATTCGTGTTTTGCCACAAGTGATGGGCATAGGATATCTCGCGATGCGAGGTTCGTCCACACTGCGTGTCCATCTAGGCCTCGCTGACTCCTACACACCCTCCCTTGTTCTTTTTTTCCGCCGCAGCTACTGTGCCAACCCCCGAGCAGACGTATGCAGTGAGTGAACGTCCCTCCTATTTAAAACATCCTTCTGTCTCGGCTACTGCTGCTGCGGAGGATCGCATAGGCGGGCTGTGTTAACCTGGCCACGCGCAGGCAATGGCTCCCGATCTCAGACGGAAAGTAGACGCCAATCGAGCCGTCCGCATGGCCCAAGAACGCATCCTGAAGGAGCAAATCGAAGCACAGGCAAGTTCACACTCCCTCTCCGTCCTTCTCGAACCGTTTCCTCCACCTCGCTAAAGAGTGACGCCGTTGTGCCGCGTTCAGGAAAGAAGAGATCCAGAAGTCGTGAAACCCATATGGGTGGATCAGCGCCAAAGAGGGCGGTAGAATTCTCTTTCGAACCCTCCGTGCATCCGGGACGCATGTACTACGCTGCCGGACTCGGTTTCTTTTTTTGTCGCGCGTTTCAACTTTTGACATCTGGTCCTTTTTCCGGTACAAAATACAATCTGTTTCTCACACCACGGAGCTGCCAATGGATTCGAATGCGAACGAACGTTAACTTCGGGATCGGTCGCAAGTATGCGCTGGCCTCGTGGTCGGTCCCGGTGAACGTTGACTGATGTGGCAGACGGAGTGGAGTGGCACTCTTGAACACGGGTAATCCATGTTCGTCCATGAACACGGGGTTTCGCACATATTCAGAAGAGAGCGTAAGGATCATAGGCGGGCGAGGTGCCAATGCACTGATGCGTATGGTTGTGCAGAATGGTAGGAGATGTTCTTTGATGAACTCGGGTACTGATTCTATTTACATAACCTGGCTCCACAGTGGTTGAAACTATATTAATGGGCGGTGAAAGCATGAATCGCTACTTGTGCAGTCACAGCATCGTCGCTTCCGAGTCGCCACCGCCGGAGAAACCTTGGCCCACCTTCAAGAATGTAGCCGCCAACAGGGAGTCACTCTCAAAACACAAAGTACTACACACTTGGACCACCGTAATCCAAGACAACACCCCTCTGCCACCAGACTGGCCAACCTTGAGGTTTTAGTAGGTATTAGGCTGCCGAGGCCCCCTGATGAGACCGGGAACACCGAGTAGTATACAGAGCCCCACACCCCCTACTTCAGGTAGGGCGTGCGTAAGAGCATTTTTCCTCGGACCGGAGTCCCTTGCGGCCTCCGCCTTAGCGTATTGTGTAGGACTAGACTTGTCAGTTACTACGCTTGTCTAAAAAAAAAGAGAATGTACTAGCTGCTGTACAAACCTATTCGGATTAATCACAGCAGTGTCCAATGGCGAGCCTCGATCATGCGTGCGGGCCAACCTAAAACAACATGGACGAAGTCAAGCGCCCAAGGTGCGGGGCAACTGCGTAAGAGTTGATGAACGTATACTACTAGTTACGACGCAGCCTACTATCCATCGCAGTCATGTATGACATTCCATGTACTCTGTGAATGACAACCTCAGAGGGCATGAACGTACATAAAATATGCCCAGCAAGAGCGAAAAAACGTCACTGGGACCATGCTATCCACCCTACCCTAATAATAGCTAGTCATGTATGAAATAAACAGACGACACGCAGCGATGCCAACAGCGCACACGCGGATACCTATGCTGTACCGATCCCAAACGACGACGCCATCGAATACAACATTTCCTTGTCCCCGTTCTCATCGACCATGGAACGAAGTATGCCCTTATCATTCTGGAGCAACTGCCAGGGTGTCCCGAACTCGACCTGGAGCATACACACGCATAATGAGGTTCCGTATCGCAAGTATTGGCGAATTCGCACTCACGATCTTCCCTGCGTCGAGGACCATCTACTCATTGAAGACGATCATCAGTGGATAAGTTGGAGATGATATAGAACGGAGGGGACTCACGATCTTATCAGCGTCCATGATCGTCTTTAGACGATGCGCGACGATAAGCTGCGTTGTTCCTCTTAATTCGTTCCGGATCGAAGACTGAATGATAGCTTCCGTCTTGTAATCTACGTCCCGGCTGTGTCAGTGTCGGTGCAAGCGGAAATGCCTAAGCCAGGGTAACTCACCAATCGCGGAAGTTGCTACGCGTCACGACCCGACCAATCACCACCTCAACGTATTCACAAGGAGCGGAGACGAAACTCACCTTCATCCAAGATAAGTAACTTGCTTGGGCGAACCATTGCTCGGGCAAGTGCCAGGATCTGCCTCTGTCCAACCGAGAGATTGCCACCGCCACCTGAAATCGGACTGTCGAGAGTCAGCCGACTTTCATCTAAGCTATTCTGCAAAGAAAACAATCCAGCGGCACGCAGGACGTCGTTGAGCATTGTGTCGTCATATTCTTCAAACGGGTCGAGGTTGCGCCGGATAGTACCGCTCAGCAGCTCGGGCTAAGTCACGGACTGTAAGCGCGAGCGATATCGACAAGGAGGTGGGGGACTTACGATCTGCGGAATGATTGTCACGTGGGAACGCAATACGTCAAGATTGATGCCAGACGTGCGCATTTTGTCCAGATAAATGTTTCCTTCAGTGAAGATGCATCGTAGGAGCGCAAGTGTCAACGAGCTCTATTGAAATCGAGTAATTGTAAATGAATAGACATCATGATCGAAATCGATTGATACTTGCCTTTCCGCTGCCGGTACGACCGACGATTCCGACCCGCTCTCCGGACTTGATGTGGAACGTTAGACCATCGAGGACTTTCGGTCCGTCCTGGAACACAATCATTTTGGGACGGAAAATTTGGGAAAGGACGGACTCACCAGAGAGTAACGAGCAGACAGATTCTCGACATATAGATCCCCACTCGCAGGCCAGTAAGCTGGGGGCATGCCTGCATCAATTGGTTTGGGTTCTTGCTCGACCTTAATGTAGTTCTCCACACGTTCCAGACTGTCCCAGCTGTCAGCACCGTGTCATAACAAGCTAATATGGTGCATTCTGTACCTATTGCCTATACGATATGGTCGAAAATAAGGGGAGGAAATGAGCCACGATGATAGGAAGCCTGATACTCGGACGTACCATGGATTTCCACCTCGTTCAGATGCCGCACCCACCGCAAGATTAAGGAACTGAATGCCACTGTAAAGGCCCTCTGAGAAATCATAGGGTCCGTCAGAGATGACTGCGGCACCGACCTGCCATGTTCAGAGAGAATCCGGTGTTCGCAGCCCCATGCTTGACAGGTCCATATACCAAATAAGTAGCGAGTGTAGTTGCAAACAGAGTGCCCAGCACGTCTACACGTATGCTCATCCACCTAGGTGCAGGTAGACATTGAGTATCGACTGGACCGTTCGAGCAGTTTGAGCAACTCCATACCTGTTCAAATTGTAAAAGGTGCGCGCCGATCGCGAATACCTATCAATCCTGGCCAAGGATTCTCGGATCACTGCCTCTTCTGCTCCGTACGCCCGAATAGAAGCTAGAACGAGGTAACGTGAGACAGTAGTTCACTTATACGCGTCCACCACTCACTGAGACCAGTTATGGCAGCCCCAAGATGGCCGAGCATCGGGGCCCTGGAATTGCTCATCTCTCGCTTCACCGAAAGCTGGGCCTTCATATAGACGCGTCCGATATATGCACCGAGAGCGCCGACGATCAAGCTGGGAAAAAGGAACACAGGCGTGATCACGACGATAGCACCAAGATTGAAGAACATCCTCATGGAGAATTCCAGGACCCACGCGAGCGCCGTAGGGAGTGCCCCATCAACTGATGGATGGATCAATTATTCGCAACGGGGTACCTGGATAGTGAAACTCACTCGTTCTGATGTCTGTCGTGCACCGCGCAATGATCCTTGATGTGGGTGTGGTGTCTAGCCACCTATAAGCCTTTCGTAAGGACACTTGATGACGGAGGACAAGTTCCGAGTCTGTACCTGAAGGTCGTCCCGAGTATTGCCACGATGAGCCTGTTATGGATCGTCCTCGATGCACCCATGGTGCCCAGGTACAGGACATAGTATGCCAACGACCACATCAATGATCCAAACAACAAAAGAAGAGTATAGCCGGAGAGATAGCTGTCCACTATGATGAGACAACATCTCACTCCAAAAGATCATTGAGATGGTACTCACAACCCAATATTTACTTCCGAGGGTGGGTGATCTTCGTACTGAGTCGCCCAATAGCCTAGAAACCATGTTTGAAACGTGTGCGCGAGATTGGAGACCATGAACAACGCGATCTCGACCACCCGGAAGAATACAGGACGTGAACCGCCGAGCGCAGTGAGGTACAACTTGACTACGGTGATGTTTGTTATCCCTCCTCAAATGTAAAATATCCACTTACAGGCATCCCACGACACATGACCAACGGAGACTTCTTCCGCCATGACTAACTTTCCGGACTCACTGGGTTTGTCCCTGTTCGTTGCCTGAGCATTGCTCGCGTCTCTCGATTGTGCGCTCTCCTGTTCTCTGAAGACCATTGCAGCAAGCTCCCCGTCCTTTTCGACAACTTCCGCAAAAGAACCTTGATCCACGACGCGCCCATTCGGGCCGAGCGCAACTACGAATTGTGTAATGGGACGAATGACGGAGATGTTGTGCGTCTGTATGGACATAAACACCATGCATACAAAATCGCACTCGTACTCGTAGAAGATACTCACCACCAGAATGACAGTTCGACCATGGACGAGATCACCAGCGAGACATTTGTTGACGATCCACGATGCTGTATGTATGTCTAGGGCTGCCAGCACCTAAATGTGGTGCATTTATTACAAGGGTCGGGCGATGCGATGTGATGCAGACGCGCTTACGTCGTCGAGTAAAATGATCTCGGCCGAGTTATAGATCGCGCGAGCAAGTGTGACTCGAGCCTATGCAAAATTCGGGTGTGACTACGCGCACCACCTCTGGTAGAACCCGGTCTCACCTTTTGGCCGCCACTATACAACAAGGGGTTGGCCAAAAGCTCATTTGAATACATGACATCTCACCTCAATGTCAATCCTTTCTCACCCACTTCGGTGTCGTCACCAGCCTTGAACAATTCCAGGTCCCTTTCCAGCGCGCATTCGTGCAGGACTTTCCCACGAAATTTGATCAGTCGCGAGGGGTGTAATAGAGCGTCATTTGAAGGGTAACTTACCTTGCTTATACCGAGCATCGTCATATGGGGCCCCAAACAGGATGTTATTCTAGATATTGTAGTGAGAATCCGCGACCGCTGAATGCTGGACACATCCCGCACCTTGATGGTGTCGTTTTGAACCCAAGATTCTTGTGCAGCATATGCCACGCCTCCATGCCTCGGCAAGTTGAACCACGCATTTGTATTCGTCGGTACCCAGTGCATCTCACCTGTCAAGTTACATCTCTGTCAGAATGAGGGAGGCGTCATAGAGACGGAGGCAGACATACCCAACAGAGCCATCAACATCGACGTCTTTCCGGACCCCGTCGGGCCAATGATCAAATTGACGCATCCTCGTTTGAAGTAGAGTTCCCCCTCGACTTTGAGCTTGAAGCAGCGTGCAGATGACGAGTGCGCATCATCTCTAGCACTATCCTGAGACCACACAAAGGTGGTGTCCCTGAATCCGATGAGATCCAGCTCCTCAGTCATAGTGGCTGGTATAGGGAGGGCATCTCGGGTGCTGGGATCATACCGATCGAGCAGTTCGCTGTTTAGCAAGAATTCGTTGATACGGTCCAGGGAGATACGGGCTATATGCACAATATTCGTCATTGAAATACTCCACGACACGAGGAGCAAAACAGACCGGATATAATCTTGGGTACATAGAAGAATATAGACCGCAGCTGATTTCGGAACAGATCGAAAGCTGGGCGGACGATCGACCCAACGTTACCAACGATGTAAGTATTGATACTCACCAGAAATGGAAGCAAAGACGGTAGATGCTGTAGAAGATGATTAGCCCGTGCCTGTGGACGAACCAAAGGAAACTTGCCACTCAATGACCTTCTCATCACAATTGTCTAGAACATCGGTTTGTCGCGTCAACTATAGACATAACTCGGTCGCCCAATCACTTACATAGGTCGCGTACGTGATGAGCATGGTGACTAGCGGTAAACAGAAGCTGATCCATCCGACATCAACTGCCAGTCGGAAACACCGTAGAAAATAACACTCACTTCAAGTTGGTGTTTGTCAACTGCATCATCTTGAATCGCCGTAACCAAACCAGCTCATCCTCCCGTTTCTCGAATATCTGATCTCCCATTTGCGACTCCCATCCGAAAAGCTTCACCATCCGAATGACCCCGATAGCTATCCAATCCGACAAGATTAGCACAGAGTGTTTGACGAGGGCATCAATCCTTACTCTCGATCGTGCTCTGAACACGCGCATCAGTCTGGAATAAATGAGATGTGTATAATATCTATTAGCGTCATTCGACCTTGATTTGTACATGCGCACCTTCTTCAACTGCTCTCGCTTGAGATGCTGGATCTTCCCCATAACCATGTAGGAAAGTGGGGATGCGATCAGCATTACTGCCAAGCCAACCAATGCACTGGGTAAAGGAACAACAACCAGTAAGACGGGTGTTATCCGACTACCACAACTCTTACGTACCTCCACTCCAGGAGAGTATACAATAACCAGGTTGCCCCCATGAGCTGAAGCGGTGCATATAATACTGAATACCCATAATCATCGTAAGTTAGTCAGCAACTATAACAAAGAAAGAAGTTGACCAAGCATCAAAAAGTCACGACCATCAGTCGCGGAAGAGAGATCCGATGTAACGAGATTGTTGAGCTTTCCCTGGAGGTTCTTGCCCGATGAGTTGCGGCTCGATGGAGTATCCTTGAACTGCCCAGAAGCACCTGGTTCGGAGGAGCCTTGCGATACAAGCGTTTTCGCATCCTTGGTCTCCGCCTTCATCCGAATGCGGAGGGCATGTTCGAATATCAACTGGCTGAGTATAGCCTTGGCCCTGACCATCGTGCGACACTGCTCGGAATGCTAGTAACCCAAACATCCGCTTGAAAATGAAGAGATCGAGATACTTGCCCCAATGAAATGGTACCACTGATAAGTCACTGCCATGACAAGATTGCTGAAAAGGATAAGCAGTATCCACGCCCACGGGCGCACAAGCGCATCCTCCCCGTCAGTCTCAAGGTAGCTTGAAAGAGTCAACATCAACGAACAGAGTGTCCCGTCAGGGAGATCGCTTACTCACTGAATGAGGTGTTTCAAACCTAGTGGTGCGATCAAACTCGCAAGAACCTTGCGAACTTGAGTAAAGTCATGGAGAGCGGGAAATGTAGGGTACCTGAACGACGATGTCCACTGATAGCACTAGTATCTCGATGCCTGTGTTTGAAAGGATCAAGAATGATCGCTCATGAATGTAGCATCACTTACGGAAGACGGTAATCAGTCCAAAAAAGATATGGCGCTTGTTCGCACCACTAAACCGATCAAGTTGCTGTAGACATATATAATCAAACCTCTGGATCACAACGAAACAATGGAATCTCACAGGAAAGTTGAGTCGCTTCAGGTTCTCTGCACGATCCTGGTCCGAAAGAGGCGGTAGCAAGTCACGCGGCAAGCCTGCTATCCGATAGGCCAACCAAACAATAGGCTCGACCCAGCTGTAAGAAAGCAACGAGGCCCAACATGAAGTCTGCTCCGGGTGAGGTGTATCGGATGGTTCCTAAAACAGTAGCTAATGGGAAGCTGGAGTTTGCAAGTACACGGAAGTATACCTTGTCGTCAAGCGGAACGTATAAGCGGGGGCTAAACAGAGGGTATAGCACAGCGCCAACCGTTAAGCTAACCAACTTGCCCCAAAGGAAGGGACCTTCGCATGAGTCGACGGGCGCCTCAGTGAATGTCAAAAGAGGCCAGACATCGCGGTAAGCATATACCGCGAATAGCGTGAGAAGAACGGCAGCTAGGTGGGTGGAAACAAGTCTACTGAATTTTCCGTAGGAGGCAACAGTGATTATACACAAGACAACTGTAAATGCCTGTATGACATTAATATTAAAAACACAGCGTAGGAAGATAAGCTGAGCGGCACACCGACGTCGCGCAGAGGGATAATCGGATCCAATCTGAGGCAGACATCCCGGGATTGGAAGACCAAACTTGAAAGTAGGTCATAATAGAGTCCATCCGGGAGACACCACATCCAGCATCCCTATCCACTCGAAAAGTCACGAGAGACAGCACTAGAAATACCAAACAAGAGAGCAGACGGGTGACCTTGAATAAGCACAAAACGAGGCCACCATGAAGCTGAATAAACGTCTGCTCTTCCACGGCGTTACCATTGGAAACGGAGACGCTGGTAACTTTGAATGCTGATAAGGGAAATTTGCTAGTAGATTTGTCCCTCCAACGAGTAACCAAGAACGTAAGAGCGTTCAAAGTCAAGATGGTCGCAGACACGCAAGCGAAATAACCCGGTATTACTGACTCATTTAGGAGGAATCTGTGAAAAGGCTCGTCAACTGTTCAGCATGTGTCAAACAAACACATATGGCGCACGTCGACATGGTGTCGTTAGCATGGGGTATCGAACCTATAGATTGAATGGCCAGTTGCGCACGAACAGGGTCGACACCAACCCCGGGGTCCAGGTGTAACATCTAAAAGTGTCTGGTTGTATCAAACGCCTACGCCAGTAGACACAGTCGAATTCCGACTACAGCAGGAAGGGCGTTCGCTGGAAAAAAGAGTTGGGTTTCAAAGGGCGATCTGGTGGGTTCCCAGCATAATGGCTGCAAGGCTGTTGTTTGTCCAATGGCGACATGCACAGCTGGTGTGGCCTCACGCATCTCACCCAGGCGACCACGAGGCCAAGGCATGCAGGAATATTTTAAAGTGGGCTGTGATATGCAGGGAATCACGAGTGGAGCGGCTCTGCAGACGCCATGCTGTAGATTAGCCATCAGAACATTACTAAGTTCACCGGAACATTACTTTAATGCAGATAAGCTGACGATAATTTCGACCATGATCCAGTGAGTCGCGAACTTTTGGGTTTTTGAAACTCATGGGTATCCGTAGGAACGTGCCAGGTAGCGATGGGGATAATGGATGGGATATAGATCGGAGTCTAAATCCTATCTACACTCTGACCTCGATGAAGTAGAATAACAAACTAGAGTATGTAAACCAACAAGCGTCGATGATTACATCGGTAGCCTTCCTTTAGAACGGGTAGTCATCGATATCTGAACGGTCATCCAGTGGAACACGGTAATGCTAGGCAGCACTCGTATGGCGTATAATAAGGATGGATCAATAGAACAGTCCCGGTGACTTGGTTGGTAGTAAAAGGACTTGAGAAGGTAGGTGAGTCCCAGCATTCTGCAGGGTTGCTTTGAAGCTGAATGGGGTGGCAAAGTTAAATTCATTACAAGTAAATCAGACAGACATTCCCCGTGCAAAGAAAACCCGGCGTGATGACAGGGGTGGAAAAGACGGTGTAAAATGGATTGGCTCTCATAAATCTATGGATCGGTTGTTGCATAAACTGTCCATGTCTTCCGAGTTGAAGTACATGCCCCCCGCGTCTATATATCCGTGTGTCGATCCAGCCACGCGAGAGCACTGATGACATGATTATAGTCGGTGAATCCGTCGATGAAGTTGAGGTGAGCTGATGTCAAGGACTTTCTGATGGATCTGTGTCAGAAAACGATGATGGTAAAGCGATACATGATGCCATCATTGATCCCGCCAGTTCCTCTGATTGCGAGTCGTCAGCACGGATAGAGGTGCCCGACAGGGAGCGGAATCGTTGATCGTCATCAGATACATGGATAGCATGTGGTTCGCCGTTACCAACGGGCGTCAGTGTTTCTGTCACGAACGCGGGTTGGCCAATAGATCGCTCGATGCTGTGGGAAATGACGTTCAGGTCGTCAACGGCAGATCCATGTCGAGACGAAGAGGCTGTTTGACCTGATGCTGGAGTCGATGAGCGACTATGAACAGAAGTACTAGCGGGGGGATCACCAGCTGACGAGCCTTGCGGGACCACTAATGGTGTCGTAACACTAGATTGGGTCCTTGAAGAAGACTCGTCACCGCCGCGTGTTGCTGCCAAGGGTGTGCTGGCGGTGGCCTGATCTGGTACGGCCTCGCGCCGGGCTCTGTCTTCTTCTCTTCTTTGTTGCGCCTCGTGCTCGATAAGGGAGAGACGCATGGCCTCCATGACCATAAGCTGGAACCAGGTGAGCGTGGATGGAGAAGATGAGGTGTAGACTTACCTCTTCCAAATCTTGTCCACCTAAACCCATATGTCCGAGGAGTTGACTCAGGTCTTGACCGTTCATCCGCGGGCCACGGCGCCGTCGACTGCCGGAGGTACCACCAGGGGTTGTATTTTCGGCATCTACGCCATCTGCACCCTCTGTGTTCGGGATGGTGTGCACGCGACCGCTGGTGACACCGACGGGAATGAGCCTATCTCCGACCTGTCTCATAATGATTCTCCTGTTTGCGCGACGGGTTGCTGCTGCGCGGACGGCGGCAAGCTTGGCTTCCCAATCGGGTCGGATATGGTCTTCGTCGAGAGGTATGAGAACGGAGAAGGAGTGCGAAGAGAACGACGCACCGGTTGTGACGACATCTGGACTGTCATGGCCGAAGCTCTTTCGGCGACGCTTATGAGTGCTAGAGGGACCGGGGATGGTTTGCTGTGGCCGGAGGGGGTCGGCCCAAGGGGGAGGAGGCTAGAAAAACGACCGAAGTCAAAGGACGGAAGGAAGAGGTATAAAGGACTGACCATTCCATCGCTACCGATGCCTGTGCGCCATGGAGGCGGTGTATAGACGATACCAAAGTTGTCCTGGACACAATAGGGACACGCTGCGGGTTCTGAGACTAGATGGGTGGTGGTAGGCTCTGCTCTCTTTATTTGCACAAAGCACTCTGTGCAGATTGCTTGATCGCAGCAACGGGAGTGGTTGATGTTGGGGGGGTAATACTAGGAGAGAGTGAGCGAGAGGCGGGAAGAAAGGGGAGAGGACAGACGAGAAAGCAGATTGGACACTCGACCGCCCCCCTGTAGAGGGCGGCCTCTGGGCAGCGGGAGGGCTCCCTGAGGGTGGATGCACGCTTTGGTGTGGGGGACGGGCGGGGTGTGTCGCGGGAGTCTTGGCGGGGAGCAGGTGTGTCAATGAGGGGGCAATCAGTATCTGGTATGTCTTTGCGTGCAGCGGTGATCTGGTCGTCGTCCCAGTCGTCGCTATAATCCTCGAGGGGGCGGTAGAAGGGCGCGAGTTTCCTGTCGACGATGAGCTGAGTGACGATGGCATGGTTCCAGTCTCTTGAACCAGTGTAGACGCCCTGCGGCGTGAGGGCGCCGTAGTCGACGGTGTCGTCGTTGTGGGGGCGTCCGGAGGATGAGCCGGCGTTGCCCATTGAATAGTCGATTCAATCACCCTCTCTCGTTCTCGTCGTCCCCGCCCGCTCTTTGTTTGGTCTTTTGTTTGCCACTCGACCCCCCTCGACCCCCCCATACCCGGTCCGTGTTCATGACACGTCGCCCAAGGTTTTTCCAAACTGTCATGTCCCTCCTCGACGCGCCGTGGACGCTCAACCCCGCCCACGTCCTCGAGCACTACGCTGTCGACCCCGCCATCGGTCTCGACCCCAACCGCGTCGACAAGCACGCCCTCCTCTACGGCAGAAACGGTGCGACTACCGTCCTCTTTTTTCCCACTCACTGACCTCCCACCAGAGCTCCCAGACGATCCCCCGACCCCCCTATGGCAGCTTATCCTTGACCAGTTCAAGGACCAGCTCGTCCTTATCCTCCTCGCCTCTGCCGCTATCTCCTTTGTCCTTGCCCTTTTCGAGCACTCGTCTGACTCCACCCCCCTCGGTGCCTTCGTCGAGCCGGCAGTTATCCTCCTCATCCTTATCGCTAACGCCGCAGTCGGCGTCGTCCAAGAGACGAATGCCGAAAAGGCCATCGACGTAAGTCTACCTTCTCCGTTTCTCATTCCCTCGCACGTCTCACCCGCTCCAGGCGCTCAAGGAGTATTCCCCCGACGAGGCAAATGTCTTCCGCTCCGGCCGTATCATACGCATTCATGCATCTGAGCTCGTCCCCGGTGACATCATAGCGGTTGCCGTTGGAGACAAGGTTCCTGCTGACTGCAGACTTCTCTCAATTTCGTCTAGCAGTTTTCGTATAGACCAGGCAATTCTCACAGGCGAAAGCAGCAGTGTTTCCAAGTATATCGAGGTCGTCCCTGATCTCAATGCTGTCAAACAAGATATGACCAACATGCTCTTCTCAGTACGTTCTCCCCTCCCCCACCTCTTCCCCTTCTCACTTTTATCCAGGGAACCACTGTCGTAAATGGAACCGCACGTGCTATCGTCACTTTCACAGGCGCCAAAACCGCGATAGGTCATATTCACCACTCTATTTCCCAGCAAATCAGCGACAAAACGCCGTTGAAGCGCAAACTCGACGACTTTGGTGACATGCTCGCTAAAGTGATATCCGTAATTTGTGTTTTGGTCTGGCTCATTAATTTCCGTCACTTCTGGGATCCCTCCCATCATGGTGTTTTGAAAGGTGCAATCTATTACTTCAAGATTGCTGTCGCGTTGGCCGTGGCTGCTATTCCCGAAGGCCTCGCTGCCGTCATTACTGCTTGTTTAGCTCTCGGTACCAAAAAGATGGCTCAGAAAAATGCCATCGTCCGAAACCTACCTAGTGTCGAAACTCTTGGCTGTACAAACGTGATATGCTCCGACAAGACAGGTACATTAACTACAAACCAAATGAGTGTATCCAAGGTACACAATTAGTATTGGACACTCCTTGGCTTCGCTGACTCCTTTGGGTTGGTCAGTTCCTTGTGATCGACGCACAAACCAAATCTCCAAGGGAATACCAAGTTGAAGGAACCACATATTCCCCGCATGGCTCTGTCCGTTCCTCTGGAGCCAAGGGCTCCGATCTGAGTCTTGACCCTATTCACAGACTCGCAGAGATCTGTGCCGTGTGTAACGATGCCAAGGTCACATACCAGGCGGTTCGTAAACTAC
The DNA here is from genome assembly GCA_038090015.1 of Leccinellum albellum. NCBI lineage: Eukaryota > Fungi > Basidiomycota > Agaricomycetes > Boletales > Boletaceae > Leccinellum > Leccinellum albellum. Next base: position 34,242 of record JBBPLX010000025.1, read on the forward strand.
TCGTACACAACTCCATTTATTCAACCTTTCTAGGAGAAGGATGCTTACAGCAACATTGGAGAACCTACAGAAGCTGCGCTCAAAGTTCTTGTCGAGAAGTTAGGCTGTCCAGACGCAGAAGTCGTCAAGTCATTGCCATCCATGACACGCGCTGCTCGGGCAAGCGCCGTCAGCGAGTATTATGAACGCGATATACCCCGTTTGTTGACGTTTGAATTCTCACGGGATCGCAAGATGATGTCTGTCCTCGTTCGTCTCAATGGCGCCGGCGCTCTGTTCGTCAAAGGCGCCCCCGAGTCCGTGCTTGAGCGTTGCACGTCTGTCATGGTTCACGACGAGGTCATTCCCATGACTTGCGAACTAAGGGACACCATTTTTACACAGATATCTTCTTATGCTTCCCAAGGTCTACGGACACTTGCCATGGCCTATGTTGACGAGAAGGACACCAATGCTGCACACTATCTTAGCGAGAACACCCAAGATTATGCTCGTTTCGAGCAAAACCTTGTCTTTGTTTCTCTCGTTGGCATGCTCGATCCTCCGCGCCCTGAGGTCCGTCAGGCTATCGCAAACTGTAGAACTGCGGGGATCCGCGTTATATGTATTACAGGTGATAACAAAGGTACCGCTGAGACGATATGCCGCCAGATTGGAATATTTGGCGAGGACGAAGACTTGACTGGAAAGAGCTACACAGGTCGAGAACTTGACGCACTTGATCAGCAGGAGAAAATACAGGCCGTGCAGCGCGCGAGCTTGTTTAGTAGGACGGAACCGGGACACAAGAGTCAACTAGTTGACCTTCTTCAGGGTCTGGGAATGGTGGTCGCTATGGCAAGAACTCTTCCATCGGTCTCACGAGCTGTTTTCTTACAGAACATCCCTTAGACGGGTGACGGTGTGAATGACGCCCCGGCGCTGAAAAAAGCGGACATTGGTGTTGCGATGGGTAGCGGCACGGATGTTGCCAAATTGGCTGCAGACATGGTCCTTGCGGATTCGAATTTCGCGACAATAGAGCAAGCTGTGGAAGAAGGCAGACTCATATACAATAACACCAAACAGTTTATTCGATACCTTATCTCGTCGAATATCGGCGAAGTCGTCAGGTAAGAACTACCTTTAGTATCTATCGTCACGTTGCTTACTTGAGCTCCTAGCATCTTCCTGACTGTCTTGTTGGGTATGCCAGAGGCATTGATTCCTGTCCAGTTACTCTGGGTCAACCTTGTTACGGACAGTCTTCCGGCTACTGCCCTCGGATTTAATCCCGCCGACCACTCTATTATGCGTGTACCTCCCCGAAACGCCAAGGAGCCTCTAGTAGGCAAATGGCTGTTTTTCCGATACATGGTCATTGGCGTGTATGTTGGTTGCGCCACGGTATTCGGGTATGCGTGGTGGTTTGTTTACTACAATGGAGGGCCCCAGATCACGTTCCATCAACTGGTGAGTGGACGAAGCCGCTGGAGGGATGACGGGACTAACTTGATGCTAGACTCATTTCCACCAATGCACGACAATGTTCCCTGAGATCGGATGCGATATGTTTACAAACGAAATGGCACAGCGCGCCACAACTATGAGTCTCTCGATCCTGGTCACAATTGAAATGTTTAACGCTATGAACTCTCTGTCGGAGAACGAAAGCTTACTTCGTCTACCAATCTGGAAGAACCCATTCCTGGTGGGCGCCATTGCGTTAAGCATGGGGCTACACTTTGGGATTCTGTACATTCCGTTCTTCACATCGCTGTTTGCAATCACGCCACTTAACTGGGCGGAGTGGAAGGCTGTGTTATACATCAGCGCGCCTGTTTTGTTGATCGACGAAGTTCTCAAGCTCATATCGGTGAGTCGTTGATCAAATACCGTGGGCGCGGATGACCATCTGAGGCGTTTGTGTTGTCAGGTTGCGGTGATTGAGCCACTAAGGAACTGAGGATACAGTGAGAAAATGTAGGTAGACATAGGTACAATGTCACACATTAGAGAGAGACGTCGTCTCAGATTGGCCATAATGCGACCTAGCCGAGGTGCGAATATCTACACGTACGAAGGTATATCTTTAGTCATTATGTAAGCAACGAACAATGAGGCACCGCCAAGTATTTTTTTTCTTCCCTTCCTTAAACTCTTGTGTCTAGTTTTCCCTGCCACAGTAGCGCAGCGCTCACCAAGTCACTCTTTCGCTACCATCATGCTCTTGCGCCTCTTTTCCAACCTCGTGTTGGCTCTCTCCCTAACACTTTCCTTTATTTCTCCCTCGCTTGGACACACTCACCAGGGCAGGCGGCACTACGTACATCGGCCGGGCGACCTTGCTCGTCGCGACCCTGGGGAAATCCAGCTACACAAGCGTTTCGACAACGCCCGCCTTACATTCTACGCAGTTGGCCTCGGTGCTTGCGGTCAAATCAACGTGTTGTCTGATTTTGTGTGTCCTTTTCTTTATGCTGTCTGACGCATCTCACCTTTTATTCTATACTTAGATCGTCGCACTCAACGCGGATGTAATCATCTATGTTAATTGTACATGAAAAATAAGGCTGATTTGTCACTTAGCAATATGGTTCGGGTGAATACTGCTTCCAGATGATCACCATCACAGTCAATGGAAAGTCGACGCAGGCCCAGATCACAGATTTGGTGCGTGTGTTTAATTCTTGTATTTCGACCCTGTATTCAATAGAATAACAGTGCCCGGGTTGTCCTTATGGTGGTCTTGACTTATCACAAGGTCTCTTCGAGTTCTGGGATGATATCTCGGCCGGTGTTTTATATGGTTCATGGAACTTCGGTTCCGGGGGATCCCCTCCAACCTCTCCTACTCCCTCTCCAACACCTACACCCACGTACACACCCACCTCGACACCGACAACGACCAGCACGCCTTCATCTTCGAGCAGTTCAACGTCGTCCAGCAGTTCTCGGAGTTCTAGCTCCACTGGCTCCAGCTCTAGCAGCTCTAATGTGGCCCCCACTCCCAGCAACGTCTCCGTGACTCTCGGATCAGCAAACTTATCCGTCCTTGGTGACCTGAACGATGTCATCCTGTCCATAGGCGAATTCCTCTTTGGTTGCAGTGGCTCGCAGTGAGCGGTAAAGCAGGCTCTTTATTCCTCTTTTCCTTGCCATTACAGTACATATGTTGGAAGAGTTGTTCAAGTAAAAGTAAGACGATGTGCTTCACATTTTGGACGGACGGACGCTACTTACGTAATTATCGCTGACCGGAGTCTTTCTAGTTTGAGCTATACCCACACATTATCCTATCAGCTCTCTCGCTGGGCAATACAAGGATGCAATTTTATTTTATTTTCACGGTGGATCGCCTGGTATTATATTGTGCCATAGTCTGTTCTCAGCTAGAATGGTTGATTATTTTTTAATATGTCGACATTTGTCTTAGCGACGCCATTAACGCCATAAGTGTTCGTTGTCCTGGCAACGAAACCCACTCCCTTGCGAAACATTCCATATATCAATATCGACCAAGAGCATCACCCACCTCCCCTCACCGTGCCTCCACCACATTCGTTTAACGATACAACGGCAACGCTGTTGTGACATGGCTCATAGGGTCCCTACAATCTTTATCTTTCTCTCCCTCATACTTTCGTTCGTTACAGCTGGTCACTGGAGCCGACGTCATCATCAAGAATTAGCTCACCGGGCGCGAGGCGATGTTAACGTCCATAAGCGCCAAACTTATACCAATGCACGATTCACCTTTTATGACGTTGGACTGTAAGTCTTTGATGTCGGCAGGAAATTGGGTACTCACGTAAGGCTGCTTCTGAAGAGGTGCCTGTGGCCAGACCAATGTCGCCAGCGACTTTGTGAGCACCTTTTCTGCAGTAGTATTGCCGTAGTTCATCCAGGTCATCGCAGATTGTGGCATTGAACATCGAGCAGTACGGCAGCGGGTATCCCGGCCCCATGTGTTTTGTATCCATCACTATCCAATATGGTGGAAAGACTGCTCAAGCTACCATCATGGATGAGGTTCGGTTACCTTCCATCGTTCAGTTGACTCATTAAAGGAGCTAACTTGAACTCTCATGGCACCAGTGTGTAGGATGTCCCTGGGGCGGTCTAGACTTTTCCCGAGGGCTATTTGACTACTTTGCTTCCGAAGGTTTAGGTGTACTCTATGGCACATGGTGGGTCAATGGTGGCAGTTCCGGGGGTGGAGGCGACACAACTTCAAGTCAGTGGACGCCTACTAGCACCAGTCAGTGGGAACCGCCAACTACCACGACGACCTCTTATACCCCGGAGTACACTCCCACGACCCCGACCCCAGCCTATACTCCTACTTCCACATCGTCCACGTCCACGACATCGACCTCTAGCACTCCTCCCCCTTCTTCCACAAAGACTTCCTCATCTACTACACCATCTTCCACCCTAGTCCCGACTGGAGGAGTGGTGCCCACTCCTAAATCGAGCGACCCCCAAAACATCTTTGCTATCAACAATGTCTTAATTGAGATTGGTATTGTGCTCTCTTTAGCGGAAAAAGACGAGTAGATGATAACATCTGCTTGGCTCGAGTGACATTACTAGGGTCACGTTTAACGCTGTTCTGGGCCTTTTTCTTTCGTTTTCTTTCTACATTTTGCCTGGAGCAAGCCCCTGGAATTTGTACCGCAGCTGGTTGTCATTATTGCTGTCATATTTGTCGGCCTGTAATGTCTTATACCTCGGAGTGTATGTCCTACGTATCTTCAATTATTATTCAATTGGATTAAACAGGTTCGGCAACTGAGCGCCTCGACCACAGCGCAATATTAATGTACATACAAGAATAACGATACGCGTCGGGTTCCAGAACCAACACACTGGGGATTGGATTTATGCGAAACAAGTGACAAGCAATACCTGCAAACCATGTTCCTTGACCCACTGTAGAGAGACCTTCTTTCCCTTCCTGATATCCTTACGAAGCGCATTCTTGCTGGGTTTGAGGATCCCACGAAGAGCCAATTGGCCCTTGTGTCGCGTCATGACATATTCCTTAATGTTGACATGCGCTTCCGATCTGAGCAGCTTTCTAGCGGACGTAAGGGTAGGTGGAAGATCAGAAGCATTCGGAGAACGAAGGCCAAGTTCGATTGTGAGCGCGCGCAACAAATCAAGTTGCGCATCGCTTCCTTCGACAGGAGCTGAAAGAAAGCTGAGCAGCAGCTTTAATCAAACATGATCCCTAGGGGGATGGTAAGACACACCGAGATATGAAAGCGGACGCATCGTCGTACGATGCAGTTGGGGTGGAAGCCCCTGTGTGATACTCAGAGCTAGTAGATGTAGTGGATGATCGCGTTCGACACGGTGCTGTCTTAAAACCCCTATTCTTCTTGATGGCTTCAACGCATGATTTGTCCCCTGAGACGATGCGGTCACTATCCAAATCTGATTCTGCGCTTGTTGAACAGCTGAAAGAATCCCGATCGCACAGGAAGAGCTTGTCGAGTGCCAGAGACGACAGGTCACCATCCGAGTCGAGATGACCCGAGAGATCTGAGACGGTGGATGGAAGGGAACGTGCATTCAGGAGGGGATGACGCAAGACAATAAAATCCGTGTCACTGAGAGAGCTATTTCTCCACACGACTTCGTCGTCCTCGATAGAGAACTGAGAAAGGGGTCCGTCCGACTCGCTATCCGACATGGCTGTGAGAGGCAGTAGGAGCGCCCAGGAATCCTTCACCACTCTGGTCCACGACGTTGAAAGGAAAAACCAGCAAGGTTGGCAGTCCTCAGTTTGCAAACAACGAGGACCAGGAGAACGTCGGGTCCGAGTAGTTGAACGTGCGATATGTCTTATGTAATATGATTAGATGACCCTCTGCCCAACATCGTCGTCGTCGTTGTCGACTGCGATCTTTCTCTCTCAACGGCGTCGTTTGTGATATCCCTTGACTCAAGACCACATCCATCTAACAAATGGAGGTATGTATGCGCGCAAATATCTCCAGATCGCCCCCCATCTTCTCTATTCATCCACAGGGCCTACTTGACTTCTCCAAGGAGTTCGATGTCTCCCTCCTGGACAAGGTCGCGATGGCCTTTTACACAGGTCGCGGTCAGGAGGTCTGTCTCCCAGTTCACATCCATCCCCTGCTTATCACGCTAACGGTCCCTTAGCAACAAATGGCTCAGCAAGTCCTCACCCAACTGGAGGAACATCCTGACGCGTGGACGCGGGTTCCGGAAATAATGGAGAGGTCGACTTTTCAACAATCTAAGGTCTATCCAAGTCTTCTTGCATCTTTTCCTCTCTCATCATCCGTTCAGTACATCGGCCTCCAAATTCTCGAAAAGCTCATTACCACACGCTGGAAAACCCTCCCGGATGGTCAGCGGCAAGGTATCTACTATTCCCCTACAGTGTGACGCGTCACTGACATCGTGCTAGGTATCAGGAACTTCGTGGTCGGTATCACTGTCAAGATTGCTTCGGACGAGGTCACTATGCGGAAGGAAAAGACCTTTGTCAACAAGCTCAACCTCGCTCTGGTACAGGTGAGGTTCAGTCTCTGAGAGGATTTTTATTGTTTGTATATCGGATCTCCACAGATTCTGAAGCAAGAGTGGCCACATAACTGGCCGACGTTCATAACCGAACTGGTCGAGTCCTCCAAGACCAATCTCTCGCTATGCGAGAATAATATGGTTATCTTACGTCTTTTGTCTGAGGAAGTCTTCGACTATTCTGCGGAGCAAATGACGCAGACGAAGATCAAGAACCTTAAAAATCAGATGTGTGGCGAGTTTAGCGACATTTTCAAACTATGTTCCGAAGTCCTTGAGGAGGCGCAAAAAACGAGTCTGATCAAGGGTACTCTGGAGACGTTGTTAAGGTTTTTAAACTGGATACCCCTTGGTTATATCTTCGAGACCACGATCATCGATCTTCTACTCAACCGAGTAGGTGTTCCTCTGTCTGTTCCTTCTCCATTTTAATGGCTGCCTAGTTCCTGGAAGCCCCAGAATTCCGTAATGTGACTATCAAGTGCTTGGCTGAAATCGCTGGCCTCAACGTGGGGCCAGAATATGATCCCAAATTCGTGATTCTGTTCGCCATGGTCATGACGTCCATAAACCGTATGATCCCCCCATCAACCAACATCGCTGCCGCCTACGCATCCGCGTCTGACTCTGGTCAAGAACTCGTTCTCAACCTTGCATTATTCCTATGTAATTTCCTATCCAACCATCTCCGGGCCGTTGAAACAGAGGCAAACCGCGATGTTCTGCTAAATGCCCATCTATACATGGTCAAAGTATCACAAGTCGATGAGCGCGAAATATTCAAGATCACGCTCGAATACTGGTCAAAGCTTGTGGCGGAGCTCTACGACGAGATCCAGTCGCTACCTATTGGAGAAAGCGGCTTGCTTATGGGCTTAAGTCTTGGAAATGGAAGCGGAAATATGCTTAACGGGATGTCTTTGCGGAAGAACATCTATAGTGATGTTTTGAGCAACCTGCGTCTTGTGGTCATCGAAAGGATGGTTAAGCCAGAAGAGGTGCGAACCTTCTCCTCCTTCTGTCCTGTCATCTGATTGGACCTTAGGTTCTCATTGTCGAAAATGACGAAGGGGAGATCGTCCGAGAGTTCATGAAAGAGGTGGACACTATCGTCCTTTACAAACAAATGCGTGAACTTCTTGTGTATCTCACGCATCTAGACGTCGTCGATACAGAGAACATCCTAACGGAAAAACTGGCCAAGCAAGTCGATGGATCTGAATGGAGTTGGCAGAATTTGAACACACTCTGCTGGGCAATTGGTAGTATCTCTGGAGCTATGAGTGAGTTGTTGTTCCTCCGCGCCGTCGTTTGATCTCAATCAGCCTACTCTAGATGAGGAGACTGAGAAGCGGTTCCTTGTAACTGTGATCAAGGACTTGCTCGGATTGTGTGAGATCAAACGAGGGAAGGACAACAAAGCCGTCGTCGCGTCGGACATTATGTATATTGTTGGACAATATCCGCGCTTTCTCAAGGCTCACTGGAAGTTCTTGAAGACGGTGGTCAATAAGCTCTTTGAGTTCATGCATGAGACGCACGAAGGTAAGTGTAGACGCGACTCATCTTTGTTGAGCTAATCTTAGATGGTCAACCCGCAGGCGTTCAGGACATGGCCTGTGATACTTTCATAAAGATTGCTCAGAAGTGCCGTCGTCATTTCGTCATGCAACAATCGGGGGAGCAAGAGCCGTTTGTTGACGAAATTTTACGATTATTGCACAGAATCACTGTTGACCTATCACCTCAACAAGTAAACCATACGTGTTTCTGATCCCTGTGCTTCATGAACTGACTCCAACTTCAGGTGCACACATTCTATGAGGCTGTCGGATACATGATTTCTGCTCAGCCAAACAAACCTCAGCAAGAGAAACTGATCGCTAAACTGATGGAACTACCTAATAATGCCGTGAGTACTTCCTTCAACGCGCGTTATGTTTACAGACTAATGCCATCTGAAGTGGGACTCCTTGATGGCACAAGCCGCACAGAATATCGACGTGTTGAGCAATCCAGATAACATTAAGATCCTTTCAAACGTGTTGAAGACCAACGTTTCGGCGTGTACCTCCATCGGTAGCTTCTATTTGCCCCAAGTTGGCCGCGTATTTCTCGATATGCTTGGTCTTTACAAGGCTGTCAGCGGCATCATTAGCGAGACGATTGCGCGAGAGGGTATGGCTGGAAATCACACTTGCGCGGTCTGGCTGATACATTCTTGTCAGGACTAATTGCGACGAAGACCCCCAAGATCCGTCAGCTGCGGACGGTTAAGAAGGAGATCCTGAAGTTGATGGAGACATACATCAAAAAGGCAGAAGACTTAGATGCCGTCAATGCCAATTTTATGCCTCCCCTCCTAGATGCTATACTTGGGGACTATAGTCGCAATGTGCCTACTGCGCGAGACGCTGAAGTCCTCAATGTGATGGCGACAATCACTGGCCGCCTTGGTGTACGTTGTTTTCTATAACGAGAGTATACTACTGAGGTTTATGATGACTTTTAGGCTCTCCTTACCCCTCAAGTTCCTGCCATCCTTGACGCTGTGTTTGAGCCCACGCTCAACATGATTAACCAAGACTTTGCTGAATTCCCTGAGCATCGCGTTGGCTTTTTCAAGTTGCTCAGAGCCATTAATATCAATTGCTTCCCTGGTGGGTATTGTACCATATTTGAATTCGCGATGTCTCTCAGATTCTGTTGCAGCTCTCCTTGGAATACCACCAAATCAGTTCAAGCTATTCATGGACAGTATTATCTGGGCCATCAAACATACCATGCGTGATATCGCGGACACGGGTCTAAATCGTACGTATGTATCTCTCAATTGCGAACCATCGGATTGAGGCTGCTTAGTGTGTCTCGAGGTTGTCAACAATTTTGCAAGCGCAGAACCGGCTGTTAGCAATGCCTTCTTCCAGCAATACTTTCTCAGCATTCTACAAGATATTTTCTTTGTCCTTACGGATGCCGATCATAAGAGTGGCTTCAAACTTCAGAGTCTCCTCCTCGCGCGGATGTTCCAACTTGTTGAGACAAACCAAATCCAGTCTCCATTATTCAATCCGACTCAGGTGGCTGATCCGAACATGTCCAACTCGTTGTTCCTCAAGGAATATTGTGCGAACCTGCTCAAGACGGCCTTCCCTCACGTTCACAAGTAAGTCTACCGTAGACCGAGACGTTCTCAGCTGACGGGGTCGTGTTACAGTACTCAAGTCCAGGTGTTCGTTACTGGACTAGGGGAGTTCCACAGCGATATCAACCGGTTCAAGCTTGCGTTGCGTGACTTCCTGATCCAACTCAAGGAGTTCTCTTCTGGCGACAACGCTGAACTATATCTCGAGGAGAAGGAAGCGGAGGCGTTAATGAAGGCGCAAGCTGAACGAGAACTCGCGATGCGTGTGCCCGGGCTGTTGAAGCCGTCACAATTAGAAGACAAGGATGAGGATATTTCATAGACAATGGTTGTGCACCAATGCATCATCGGTGACACCCATTATTCACATCTCTTGCACTCCTTTTGTTTGTTTCTCTGATACGAATGCATGCTTCCCCTCGTTTCACTCCAGACGTTGAACTATTCATTTTATCAACCTCGCCAACACCTCACTCTGCTATCGTTGTCTTCTCGCAGCTTCCCATCTAATGTATTAGTATAGGTTGTGGAAAGTATCGAAATAATGTAGTATATTAGGTGAAGCTCGGGCCAAGTAGTTGCCATGTGGTGCTATGTTTTGATAAGATCGCGACGACCAACAATTCAAGTGGATCACCATCATGTTCAAAAAGTAGCCGTCGCTTTAACTCGCCGATAGAGAACAGACAGCTGACTTGACTCGCAGATTTTCACCATCGACGGATATCGCGAGTCAGACACCACCAAAGTCCTCTGTCCAGAGATCGATCCGAGCTGCGGTGCTTGCGCAGTGGAAGTTACAGCCCGAAACCCTCGAACAGATATGGCCAAAGAAAGAGTCTTTAACTCATGTGAAATGGTGCGTGTCTTTGACTGATCTCCCCGATAACCCCATCGTGAATCGGTCCGACAAGATAGCAGAGACCACCTATCGATATATACCGTTAACGGTGAACCATTGTTCTTCCAACACTTTGACGGGCCGTTGTACCCTACGCTTCGACTTCTCCACAAGTGTAGGCCGCGCCTTCTCTAACTCAATTCCGTTTTCCGCTGAATACGTTGTGGACCGCAGATCCATTTCTGCTTCCCAAAGCTGGCGTGGATCGCGGTGCAATACGTTTCCTGCTTGGGGGAGCACATATGATGTGTCCAGGCCTGACATCGGCTGGCGGCTATCTTCCCCCCGCGGAAAACGCAATCCCGGCGAATTCACTCGTCGCCGTCCACGCGGAAGGCAAGGAACACGCGGTGGCGGTCGGGATGACCAAGTTGGGCACGGAAGAGATGCGCAAGGTCAACAGGGGAGTCGGCGTGGAAACCGCGGCGTATTTGGGAGACGACTTGTGGGCCGTTCAGACGATAGGCTAGGGTGACGGATGTAATGATGTAATTGACTTGCGTCCTTACGGCGAGGGTCGCGTCATTGTCCCTTGCGCGCCTGCCAGGGCAGGATGATCCGTGAGGAAGCCCAAACTTGCTGTTTCGGAACATTCCCGCTTGCCCTGGATCGTGACATGTTTTGTACTAGCCCGACGTCTTGAAGCGGTGCCTTCAGGAGGAGGCTACATTTTATGCAGGTTCGATTTGGTTCTCCTCAGACCCCGAGGCGAGTCGTTAACCGGGTAACCGGGAGCGGTTGCTGATATGATCATTCACGGCTTTTCTCAAACCCACCCATAGTACTTATCCGCAGTAACGTGGACTGACTCATGCAGGGTCAACAGAAAGAAGAGGATGGTCAATTCGGATACGACACATTCACTCGAGTCAGTACACGGAAGAAACGAAAAGGGAAGCACAAGGACCTCGCCGCCACTGCGTCCGAGCTTCTTACGCGCGTCAAGGAAGAGCTGCTGACGGCCGATGGCGGGTGGTGGCAGAGGTGCGATGGTACGTATATATCGCTGGTAATGCGCCCGTGATTGCGTTCATTCAAAATCATGTCAATGGAACGTTCCCCACCAGAAATGTTCCACGAGGCGCTTCGCAGCGCGCGAATTAAGCCGCACAAAGTGCTGTGTCTTGGGTTGGGAAGTCCGTCTTCGTCGCGGGACGCACGCGCGCAGCTTGCTCTGTTGAGTCACTTGTGCGGCTCTGCACAGATCGTGCGTGGATTCCGAACGTCGAGAGGGAAGCTGAAAGAGAGTTCGGTGATTGGATCTTCCAGGCCTCGGCGGATGTGTGGGTGTACGATCCGGTGTTTACAGGTGCGGACGGAGAACTGTTCCAGACCTTGGGAATGCGCTGTCTCGATCACATCCAAGTAAGCGATTTCACGCCGTCCCTTAAATTTCAAACTGATAGCGCCCTACAGGGAGCCGAACACGCCTTGGACTGTCCCACGGTGTTATACATGCCGCATTGCGACTTGAAACTCTATGAGTCCGTCGTCCGCGCTAACTGGTCGCTAGACGGCCTCAGCCACATCCTTTTTCTCGCCAACTGCTTCACGGATTATGTCGACAAGTGCGTACTACGATATATACGCCGCCCTGGAAGGGGAGGAATCGATTAAATTTACAGCAATGTCGGTGGCAAGCTCGAAAAGGAATCACCGTGTTTGATAAAACTGGGTGAGTGAATTTGCAAGTTATTTAATGATTCGCACGGTACATTTGTGGATGCTAGTGCCATTTCTGGAGTGTCGGCGGCTTCCCACGTCGACCGCGTTTCCAAGTGCATTTAACAACCTTGCGGTGCAGTACGTCAGCCCAACCCTCTTATCGCTCCAGACTTCAGAGAGACCCCATTTGGATTTTCTACCTTGTACCCCTGCTGAGTGAGTGAAGGGAAAAAAAAGTCTACGATACAAAACCAACTAGCATATCAACAAGCAGCGATGACGGCAAACGTAAATTATATGGGAGACATAAGCACCACTAGCACTCTTCGTAGAGATTATAAGAATTCAAGTTGTCTTCATCATAGAATGGCAGCGGGTCAATCTCAAAACGATCAAATACCGAACTAGGCGTGCGAATGTATACATCTGGCCGGGACCGTGCGTGCCGACGGTCTCCAGGGAGCGAGGCGCCAAAGAAGAGGTCGGACGAGCGGCCGAGCGACGACGTCGAAGGTGCATCCGACTCGTCATCTGAGGTGTCTTCTATTGCCTCTGGCACTGCAAGGTCGTCTAGCTCATACATGTCGTAACGAGAAAGTGCTGTATATGTCGGTGGAGGAGAAATCAAGGGAGTTTCGATAATAGGACCAAGCTCATATGAGCGAACGAGTGGTGGGTGCAGGGGTGGATATGGAACAGGATATGAAACAGTGGTGGACGGTGAGCAGTGCAATTGTTGATTTAGGAGATCATCCGACGACGACATGGGAGAAGTCAATGGACTCAGAGGACTATCATCGTCTTCCTCGACAACAGTGACCGAAACCGGGATGTCTGAGTCTGCGCATAGTTCGTCTTCTTCAGCATCGCAGAGTGTTTCCAGAAGGGAATCGAGCCATTCAGCTTCAGAAACGGCCATATCTGCTCCCTCTCTAGAAAAAAGCTTGCTGGCGTCGGGAAACATAAACGAGTCCGATTCCTCTAATTCGCTGCCATCTTCTTCATCTGCAATTACTTGAGAACATACACACACGGAACTGGGTGGACCGTCCAATACGGATGGTGTGAGAGGGGATTGTGAGCGAAACACCGAATTTTTAAGAAGAACCCAGCGGTGAAGGTTGCAGCTGTCCTTGCCGCCTACAGCAGCATGCAACTTGCTACGAGCCATAACGGATAAATTGGAATACTCTGTCGACATCTGTGAGGTCAAGAAGGGGATGGCGGCGGCGGCGATGTGGTGGTGCAAATGTGTGGTGTCTGGCGCGTGAAGCGACGTCAGTCTGAGGTATTGACCAGGGGGAAATCAGGGGGTGGACGAACCAGGTCTAAGAGCGAATTTGCCGGTGTATGCGGTAAACGATGAATGGCTCAAACAGAATGGTGCCGTTGTTGGATTTACGGGCGAGTTTGTTCACCATAGTTTAGGAGGGGAACAACAAGGGGTCGCGAGGTGACGCGGGGAGAGAACAGGACGGGACACAGTGATGAGGGACGAGGCGAGGGAGGACCAGTTTATTACCAGGACATGGTGTTGGAGGGGCAGAAAGTAAAAAGAGGGCTCGACGGGGCAAGGCTTATATAGTAATTTTGAAATACCGAGATTTTGTTGTGACTCAAAACGGTGATCATCTTGGAAGGAAGCCCCTCACATAGCCACAACATAAACACGCTACAACACCCCGTAATTTACAGGTCACGCGACGATGCCGCCACCATGGCTTCGCGCTCAGTTATGCGTGATATTCGCCATAATTTGCATGGAAACGCATCAACCAAAGTAAAACATGGCTAACCCTCGTCCATCTGATCTTCCCCCACCTCATCGTCCTTGGCTGTGTCGATCAGCTTCTTTAGCTTGTTCGTGCTCTTCGGCGACATATCGCGTGCAATTGCGAGCCACTGCGCCGATTGCGCCTCGTCTCCCACAAGTCGGTAGACCTTGGCGAGCTGAAAAACGACATTTGATTCCTCTGGCGAGCTATCGCGAAGCTTTTGCAAATCTTCAATTGCCTCCTGGATAACTGATAAGAATCTCGTAATTCTAGTCTCCACGCTGTCTCAGTCCCACCTTGTATCGCTTCATTGAAATGAGCATCTTCGCCCGCCGATAGCGAACCAGAGCATTGTCAGGCGCCAGCCGCACGGCTTGGTCAAATAGACTGTAGGCTGCAACCTTATCTCCGCGACGTTCCATCGTCTGTGATGGGCGTGTCAATCAAACGCCGCAAGCAATAAAGTCTTATCAGCAAAGTCAGTCGGACTCGGCTCACCATCCCCACGCATCCGAGGAGCACTGCATTTTCAGGGTGTATCTCCAGTGCCTTGCGGTAGTGATATTCCGCGAGTCGAATCTTGCTCGTTCGAAGATAACACGTCCCTAGGCCATACCTTCAGTGATGTAATGAGCCTTGACACGCTTCGAAACAGAATTGGACGATAGTGTGTTGACCGTTCACACTCACCAGGCATTGTAATGACGTTGGTCTGCACGTAACGCAGTTTGGAAAAAGGAGATTGCCTTATCAATGTCTTCGTCGATGGACTCGTGCCCACTTAGAGTAAATGCATACGCGCAGCTCGGATCCAATTCAGCTGCACGACGGAAACATGTTAAGGCCTGTGATCGCTCTTTTTGGAGCGAAAACAGGTTCCCAGAGGCGATCCAAGCCTGCGGAGAATGCGGATTGATACTCATGAGCTCCTGCGCTAAAAACGACAGTTGCACGCTCTGCTGCAGATGCCATAGAAGCGTCGAATACACTTCCATATCAGAGACCCGATAAGGCTCCAGTGCACGAGCTGCCCTGAAAGCGCGTTCAGCCTAGGAATGCACGTAAGTTGAAATGTTTGGCGAGAGAAGATTAATGGCGTGGCACAACAACGCGGCGACCAGATTACGCACAGAAGCATACTCCAATCGTTCATAATGAGCCCGGCCAACCATAGACAACACCCACGACGATTGCTGGTGTGCAGAAGGCATGTGTTCGAGCTCCATTAAACAAGAATAGCAATCATAAACCGACATCGCCCTAGTGGCCCGCGCGAAGCGTCGCATCAGATCGTAGATGTAATGGTCGGCCAGCTCTTGTTCGTAAGCTTCCTGTGCAGCTCGCTCATGAGCAACAGTCCAATGGGTGGGGGCTGGGGAAGTTTCAGAGCGAGGTGATTGAGCATTTGATGTTGGCGAAGTAGAAGACGCCACATCTACAACAGCAACAGTGTCCTCGTCGATATCGGACCCTATTGAACGTGACCTTGAGGTGGTGACTTGTCGTCGACGTTCTCGAAATGGTGGATGCTAAAGTAAAAACAATAAATCAGTACGTGGACAATAACACGATAATAATATTACCTTAACCTGTTTACCGAGAGTGCCGCTCAACAATCGGGTACTGCGCCGTGGACCGACACCATTGTTCCCAGGATGTCGCTCGTTTTTTATGACCCCGACAACGTTCCTCAAGTTTTGAACAGGCTGAGAACGACGACCGGGTGATGAGAAGATGTTAGCAAACTTCAAGGCCGGGCGGGCGCGTGCCTTTTTCAGGGGTTCGTCTCCAACCAACTTGGATGACTTTGATTTTGCTGGATCGATGCTCCGTTGGCGGGTCGTTGAACGCAGACGCTTCTGGACAGGACCAGTTTCGTCTGCAGAAGAAAGAGGCCGAGCGGGGGGTTGAGATGGGCCAGCTGGCGCATCTTCCGTTCGGATGCCGCGGGGTACCATCTGTTGGAACAAGTGGCCATCTGTTCGGAAGAATGAATCGGTGTTAACTCTAAGAAATTCATAATGAGCAAGCTACTGTTTTCACTGGATATCCGAACTTACGATGGATCGAATGGCACATGTGGTGGCTCAATCCGAAATGCCTGAGTATGATTTTTCCGGCCCAGGATATGAGTATTGTTTTCAGCAACATCGGGTATAAACGACCCAATGCCTGTTCCAGTTGGAATTGGCAAAGTCTTGATGAGTGGGGGTTCTTCGGGAGGTAGTTGTTTAGTTGGTAATGGTCGGGGCGGAAAGATCTCGTTAACTTCAGGCGCAGCACCTGGTTGCTGGATTAAGTATCCAGCAGAACAGCAACACCGAAACCACCCACCCAGCGCACACAGCCCCTCAAAGGCTTCCCAAAGGAGTGGATTCATTGCTAATGCCTCGCGAAAACTGACCACGGCCTTCTCGGGGAGATTGCCTTTCAACGCCATCGTTCCTGCACGACAGCGAAGAGCCGCCTCTTCAGGAAAAGCTCGCGAGGTGCGGGATCCCATTGACTCTGGGAAACAAATCAGAAGATCGCGGGACAGAGAAACTGCACACGCACGCGATGGAACATAATCCCCATCCTCCAGGGCAGCTTCCAAAGCCTCGCGCGCTTGCCGGTAGCGGGAAAGAGACGTGCAGCATTTCCCTTTGATTTCTAGACAGCCATTGCACTTTTCCTGTTCAGTTCCACTCACTACATATAGCGCAGAATGGGGCTGTCGGGCGCGGAGGAGGGCGGTCGCGTAGAGATGCCGTGCATCGTGGTTGTGTTCGTCCATAACGTGATATCGTTCGGCGTAAAACACAGCAGACTGGACGAGGTCATAGTCAAGACATGTCCATATCAAGGACCGGAAACGTTGTCCGATCTGAGGAAGAGATACGGCCGAGGGAGCAGCAATGGCTTTGAAGCCTTCCTGTGGCATAGCATCAGCCCAAAGGCTTAGTATATCTGCAGGAACTAGTATGAACGTTCTACACGCGCGTCGCCCAGGTCTGCAGGGGAACGTGTCAATAGGGGGGGAAAAGATTTCGAAACGGTCCAACTGGCAACTCACGACAAGACGGTCGACGCGTGTTAAACGTTGAAAACAAGTGTATTCACTAGGTCACGTGACTCTCAGGGGACAACATTTTGTTTACTCCAAGTTTAACAATGTACATTAGTGGCAACGCCGTGACTCAGTGCCCATGCCCGTCCGTCTCCGGCTTAGGTTCTTTAAGAATTGATATCAGAGAAATGGAAACTCTTGAGCCGTTTACGGATCCTTACCAGGTACGCATTGAATCGCATCGTCAATCCGTAGCAGAGAGATGGCTGCTTCGTATGCAGACTTCAAGCTCCTCACCTTGCTCACTGTTGGCTCCAGAACACCCGCGGAGACATTGTCTCGCACGTCACCATTCATGAGATCAAGTCCGTATCGCAAAAGGACCTTTTTTGGATCACCGGCGGGTGCGCTTTGTGCTGCGTTGTGGTATGAACGGAGTTTCGCGACTAGCTCAGTCGAGTCTTTTGCAGCATTCACAGCCAACTGCTTCGGGATCGACAGTAAGGCAGCAGCAAATTCCGCGATGGCCAACTGCTCTCTTGAGCCCTAGAATAAAATAAAAATGTAAGCGGATTCCTCGTGAAAGAGTATTTATAAAAACTGACAAGCGTCGTGGCAAAGTTCTCCAGATAAACACTGAGAGCGGACTCGACCGCACCTCCGCCTGGAACAACCGACCCGCTTTCAAGGGTTCGCTTGATGATGGACAACGTGTCATGCAATGCTCGCTCCATCTCGTCCAGCATGTAGTCATTCGCACCACGTAAAACAATAGATGCGGAGTTTACAACTCTTGTGCCCTTGATAAGAATGAGCTCGTCGTCGGAGATGCGTTCCTGCACGACTTCATCTGCTACGCCCAAGTAGCTGGGGTCGTAAGTTTCGTTTCCTTCTAAATCAGCGAGGCTCGAAATCAGGGACCCTCCAGTGGCTTTTGCGATGCGTCTGAGATCCTCTTTGCGACAACGGCGTACAGCCATCGCCCCAGCTTCTACGAACTCCTTCAAACACAGATCATCGATACCCTTGGTGGTAAGGACGACGTTAGCTCCAGCAGCAAGGATTTTGCGAATCCGTTCGATGGTTATTTCGGCCTCGCTATCCCATATATCAGGACGTGAACGATCCAAGAACCATAAAACACACCGTTTACGAATTTGCTCTAGTTGTTCAGGATCCTCAACGAGAATTTGAACACCTAACTGCATGCGTGCCTTTTGAAGGTTGATATCGAGACATGCGATCTTGGCGTTGGTGATTCTCTTTTTCATGGCTGGGAAGTAAGTGTTACCCGAGGAGAAAGGACAACAAATCAGAGATCAAACCTTGACTGGCGACCGTGCAATTTAGTGCGTAACCTTGAACGAACAAGGACTCCCTTGCACTTCGACCATGAGCTTTCAAAACGTTCACGGCTTTGACTGGATACTTGATGTCTCCTCGCAGGTTAATTGACTTGACGGCAAGCATTGCGTCAACAGCCATGGGAGCAAAAAGGTCGTCGTCGCTTCGGAGAAATTGAGTGGTGCAGACCTATACGAGAAATCCCGACATACTTTCCAATTATCTTGCTGGCCATGCTGGTCTTGGCAGCATTGATTAATGCCTCACGCCCAAGGGTATCGACCTTGATGCTAAGATTGTCTTGCATAAACCTCACAGCTTCTCTACAAGCGAGCCTGTAGCCCGTAATGATGGTTGTCGGATGGATCTTGGTTTTTACGAGTTCGTTGGCGCGACGAAGGAGCTCTGCGGCAACGATAACCACGGAAGTAGTCCCGTCACCGACTTCCTTGTCCTGCTTTTGTGCGAGATCAACGAATATCTTTCCTGCTGGGTGTTCCACGGATAAAAGGGAGAGAATGGTAGCACCATCGTTGGAAATGGTGACTTCCTATTGACGGTTAAGATGTCGGATACGGGATGAGACGATGCGCTTACCCCGATGTTATCAACGAGCATCTTATCAAGGCCAAGGGGGCCCAAAGAGCTCTTTACTATGTTGGCGATTGACAGTGCTGCTGTGACTGGAAAGGGAGTCAAGGTCAGCAGTTTGGATGCGCGTCGATGAGGATGATCTTGCTCGCCATTTTGGTCGCGGATGTCCTGTCCTGATACTCTATCACCACCCAAGAACGCGCCTGCTCGTGGATCGCGTTGAAACATGGCAAGTCGTAGTAGATCTACTGGATGGCTTCTTTTTCAATGGAGCATCGGCTTACGCAAGCAAGTTTATCGTTACTGGACTACCAAGTAATGCTATATGTTAGCCTAGTGTCGTGTCGGTCGTTGACTGTAGCGAGAGTTCAGTTGTGCTAAATAGATCGGCCGCAGTGCAAATGCCAGCGACGACCAGTTATCGTTGTGGGACTCGTCCGACGGTGTGTTCACGCGATCACGGCCTCCCACCTCTTGCGGCTTTTCCGTGAATGGCACCTGCAAAGCGTCGCGTATCGTATGTGATACCACCCCCGGTTGACCATGTTCCCCGTCTCAAACTCCCTCCCTTGGGCATTCCTCGCCATGGTTTACCACGACCCCTTCTCTTTCCTTCGCAACACCAACCCGAAGTGCCGCCCAAGTGCAACCAGCCCAGACACCGCCTTGGGGTCACGTCCCTCGCACTTGACTCTACCACCCAGCTCGAGGGTCGGACAGCGCCGCAAGGTATATTATACACGGGCAGTCGAGATGGTCAAGTCATTTCGTGGGATCTCGGACTGTCACTCAGACCTAGGCGAAACCCACTATCGCGCCGGAATCGTGCCGCAAGATGGGAAACACTGACGGGAATGGCGGACGAAACCTTGGCCGAAGAGACAGAAGAGGAGGAGCATCGGGACGGTGATATACTCGGTGACGTCAAGGCGAGTGGTGGCAGAAAGCGGAGGGGTAGTATCAGTGATGACATCCCCTACGAGCGTCAATGGGAGCTCGATCCAGAAACGCTCGATCTCGGTGTGGTAAGATGCTTGCATCCTCGTCGTATTCTGAACCAACACGGTACTAGGATTCACGGTTCCGACAGTGTGCGCAAACGCACACAGATTGGATCAATGACATCCTTCTTTGCAATTATAACCAGACTGGTTGGTCTCTCGTGCCTTGATCCGCTCCGCATGTCGACGTTATATTACAGTAATTTCCGCTTCCTCGGATGGTACTATCAAGGCATGGAATCCACATTCAGCTCCTTTGATGGACCCGTCAGTCATCGGTACACACGCTGACTATGTTCGTTGTCTTTCCTTCTGGTAAGTGGTCTATAGACAGTCGAACTCAGGTTCAACTCACCGAATCTCCAGTCGCGAGTCGTACTGGATTGTCTCTGGCTCGTTTGATCGATCGATCAAATTATGGGATCTCACCTTGTCATCACCAGCCCCACAACCCCTGCTTACCCTCAATCCTCCTGACGCAACCGCACCGAAAGCATCTATATATGCTCTTGCAGCGGATCCTTATGGACATGCTATCGCTAGTGGCTCTCCGGAGCGTGTGGTTCGGTTGTGGGATCCTCGGTCAGGAAAACGTACGGGGAAGCTCGTCGGCCACACCGACAACATACGGGCAATATTGATCTCCGATGATGCTCGATACGTATGCTCGTGCGTTACTTTTATCTTGCAGACATCTTAATATCCCTTTCCAGCTCCTTACAGGTTCTACTGATGGTGAGTCTCACCGCGGACTGATTACAGCGTTCTGAACTCACTACGGCTTAGCTTCCATCAAACTCTGGTCCTTATCTTCGCAGCGCTGTTTGCATACATTCACGTACCACACAGATTCTGTATGGTCTTTGCACTCCACCCACTCATCCCTGAAGGTATTTTATTCAGGAGATAGATCCGGGATTGTTTGTAAGGTAGATGTCGAGGACGCTTCAGAGGTTGCAGATGGTGCTTGCATCGTACTTGCACGAGAATCTAGCGAAGAAGGAGGAGAGGGGATAAGTAAGATCGTGACCGCTGACGACGCACTGCTCTGGACAGCATCAGCGAGCTCGAGCATCAGTCGTTGGAGAGTCCCCAGACGACCACTGAAACGCGATACGGACAACGATCAAGAACCGTTTTCAGAACCGGCTGTGACAACGACACGCATCTCGATTGGAATGGAACCCACCTGGTCAACTTCACCTTCAATTCATCAAGGTAAACCTTATCTTATGGATCTACGTCTATCTGCTCATGCGACACTCAAGGCCGCAGGGATGATGAACTTCCTTCGTACCCTGGGGTTCCGCTCACATCCCTTGTTAGGCTCGCTTATCCGAACGGTCCGTTTTCTCCATCATTAATCATGTCTCGAGGGCGCGATGCAGAAGTGGCTACTCTATATTCTGCGGCTTCCGTTATATCCGTTCCAAGTGGGCGGTCACCCTTCAATGCTGCCTTTCAGCATTCCACAACTCTCAAGCCATCGACTACCCTAAGAGATGCGAGGAGCCATGTCTCGATGACGAGCATTGATCAAGATCCTGTTCCAGAAACCTACATACCTTCTGCAGCTCACGAAATCAGCGAACTTGCCTCGGAAGCCATCCCTTTTAACTCCAACCCGGACATGGTAATCACAGGGTCTCGTGGGCTCGTGCGAGCAGTGTTATTAAATGACCGCATGCATGCCCTTACGGTTGACACGGTGGGCGAGGTTGCTGTGTGGGATATCATCCGCGGGCTCTGTTGCGGATGGTATATGAAAGAGGATGTACAAGCTGCGAGTCTGAGCGGGAGTTTGGATGGCAGCGCTCGTAGCAGAGATCAAGGCAGCGCGATTGGCGACAATGAATGGAGTCCTCGACAAGCCCTCGAGGCGGTCAGAGAGCGTATCGAAGGAGAGGCTGTCGTGTCTGCGTGGTCGTCTGTAGACACGAAGACTGGGGTCCTCACCGTGAACATCAATGAACGATGCTTCGAGGCAGAAATTTATGCTGATGAAGCAGGATTTGATCCCGATAAACATTTCAACGACGAGCTCAGAGGTACGTTCGCAAAGTGACGTGGAAAAAATTCATACTAATACAAGACCAAAAGTTAACATTGGCAAATGGGTCCTCCGTAATTTATTCCTGGGCTTTATACGGGAGGAACAGCGCATAAGGCGAAAACGTGACGCCCACGGCCCGGAGTCTAGTCAATCAAGCCATGGCACCATGCATCGTGGTGCGGGAAGAACGAGCGTGGATCTCAATAGTCTCTCTGGCTCTGCTGAACACCTTCCGCATCTCGAAACATCAAAGTCGACGTCACGTCATCTCACACGTACGCTGGTTCTCACTTCTTCGAGTGCATTGCCAGCAATCCTTCCTGCTCTGCCCTTGACGTCTAAGCCTTCTCCATTACTCACTCCAATGATATCCTTGAAATCCACCGAGCCAATAAACAACCCTCCTCAGTCACCTTCGTTCGACAAGCCATTCATTCCCCGCCCAATCCGAACTCATGGGCTCGATATCCGACCACCAAGTGCAAGCCGCGAGCCTGATTATTTTTCTAGTGGTGCTCGCCGGCCGTCGACGGCTAGCACCGCCCTATCAGAGGGTGATTTTTCAGGCTGGGGAGGTCCTGGAAGCCCACCACGCCCTGGCGTTGACTCCTCCGGACCACTCACCCCAGTCACTCCTGGTGGTGGCTTTATTGGTCGTCTCAAAAGCCTCGGAAAGGCACCAGCTCGAAGACCGGTTAATGATGCCATTCCTAGCTCCCCGGTCACAAGCAATGCTGGAAATGCCTTAGATGCACTGACTGTTCGCGAGGTGCGGTTTATTCGGACTACTCCTTTCATTGTTTACTTGATCCCTTGCAGGATAACGAGCCTCATTCTGCAATGACACCCACCCAAATCCTGCTGTCAAACCCCCTATCTCCGCCTATATCGAACGAGGCTCCGACCTTGTTACTCCCAACCAACATGATGGTGATGATCTCAGACGAGTCATATCCTAGCTGGAAAATTGTGTACCGAGGTAATGTCTCGACCACCTGGGCTGATATACACGCGCTCGAAGAAGCAATGCCGCTTTGGTTACTTGAATACCTCCTCTTCAACAAAGCTGCTGTCCCGCATGCGGGTAAAATCAGCTTTGTTCTTCTACCCTGGCCAAATCCGGATCCTGATGGCGAGCAACTACCGGAGCTCTTAAACGTGTATGCTGCATTTCGTGCCGGCAGTGATTTGTGCTTATCGTGGAACGATTACAGTGCCCAATCGAAGTTGACTGCAAGCAAATACCTTCGAGTACGAAAACTGACTCATCATGTATGTAGCCAAGATCTGGGATTCCGCTCGAGCTCATCCCATTCTAGGTACAGGAAAAGCTGGAGAAAATGACCAGTACGGTGAACTCCGCAGCTTCCTCGTCTGTCGACATGTCCACACCTGGTTCGCCGAGCACAAATGACTTCCGCGCGCGAGCAGAGGAAACCTATGAAATCCTCTGTAATGATATGGTTCTTTCACTCGACATGACTCTTGCTGCGGTGCGACAGTATTTCTGGAGACAGTCTTTCGAGTTGGTCATGTACTATCGCTTGAGGAACCATTCAGAGTAGGGTTTGAAAACTTACATTCGGGATCCATGTTATCATCATCAAATTCGACGGTAACTTAGAGAGAATATTCGACAGTCGGGTACAACCTTTTCCTACTGTAAATATTGCCGGGAGGCACTACAACGTTCCACGTACCATTTAGTGTTTGATAACGGCGTTGTGTTCTCCCGATCAACCTGAGGGCGATTATCCAATCTACTCCAATTTAAATAACAAGCGCTGCAGTGACTCAGAAGGCTCGTCAGAACAGGATACTTTCATCATTCCGATAAGAAAGTCGGTAGAATGGAGTGCATTCCGAGTCTGGTTGAGGATTT
Source organism: Leccinellum albellum (assembly GCA_038090015.1). Lineage (NCBI taxonomy): Eukaryota > Fungi > Basidiomycota > Agaricomycetes > Boletales > Boletaceae > Leccinellum > Leccinellum albellum. Next base: position 58,194 of record JBBPLX010000025.1, read on the forward strand.
CTGCATGCACGAAGAATCCTGATCTGGCACTGCGGCAAGCTGTTTGGAGTACTGATTTCCACCAGACATCTGTGCAGGGTCCTCGGAGGAATCGGCAAATTTCAGGAACTGGAAAGTCCACAAGTAGTAGTGAGTCTGTCATTCAGACTCGTTTCCAATGTCAACAGCGAGAAGCACGCAATATTGTTGTCCATGTACATCAATTGCAACTTACGATGCATAGCGACAGATTCGTGTCAGAAGGTGGTGAAACACAGCGATGACTCGGACAACCCGGGCTGTATTGAATAATACCTGGCTGATGGTCTAACAACAGTGGTCCCCCATCACACGCTCCTGTTGGTATATTCGCTACGATACCGTATCTTCATGAAGTCGATACATTCTAACGTAACAGCATCTGAAATCAGACCGATGGTTCAGTCGTACAGTTGATTTCTACTGAAGCTCACCTTAAGTTACGTAGAGTGGAAAGTGGTACACGAGCGGATTAGAGGTAAATGCTTGCCTTGAAGGCTGATTTTTTGTCCCGATGATCACCAGAAAGTGAGGTAAGCTTTCTAGCGGCAAACTAGTCATACATGACCGTTAGCAGTCTCGTGAACACAACGTATTTTCAGTGTATACGCTCCACTAGGTGGAGTAAATGAAGTGAAGATGATTCGCAATTCTGGTTGCAAAAATAAATTCATGACGACCCAATTCAGTGAATACAAGCCACGGATGAAATATTTGGCGTTGAACACATCAGCATTGGCAGTACAAATAATTGCCGCGGATAGATTTCTAGACTTGTAAGACTCGAAATAGAACGCTTAAATATAAAAACTCACGAGCACCGGACCGTTGATACTAGCGTCATATACAACGTTTGGTACACATACTTTGTAAATCAAATCAAAGGATAACTTGAATGCGACTACGAAGTTTGATTGATATTTGACAGTGATTGGGCAATCACAGAATGGATATCTATACATCTATCCTTGCACATTTCCATACACTGATGAAAGGAAATGAGAAAGTTGAATGTATCACAATGGAACGGGACGCGCCTTGAGAATAATATCAGTGGTGGTTCGGCCCGATTGCCAGACATGTGTAATGGAAGTAAGCGCGGGCATGCACGAAACCACAACCACGCTATCGGAAGTGTTCGTTTCTTCCTCAGTCGGATCCAGTCGGATTTCGCTCCCCAACACAGCCTGGAGATACTCAAGTTCAAAATTTCTTGCCGTGTTCCACATTCCACATACCGCAGAACATGACGCGACGAGTCCAAACATCTCGATACCTGCATCTGCAAGCGCCGTGCTCGCAGCTATTGAACCAGACGCTATGCATCCTTCAATACCATCATTCTCGATGACCGTGATGAATACATCTATAGTCGATTTTGGGAATAGTTCCAAGCAAACGGATGACACAATCGATTGATGAATTGCAACCGCAAGGGATCTGTCTTCGGCGTCCTTTGATAGCACTTTTGTTTGATCTGATCAACATTGTTGGGATCGCCCTGAGACACTCACACGAAGTGGGGCTCTGCGGCGAGTGCACGAAAACGGTGCAAATTTAACCTCGATATTCAATCTTCCCTTTTCATTATAAGTGGTGGACTTGGACTGCCTTGGACCATATCTGTTAGAATCAAAAACACCGTTAGATTCGCCGGAACGTGGCTGCAACGACAAAGACCGACTCACACAGCACATGCTAACTTGGTCTTCTCTGTCTCGATGTAGGCAGATCCATTTGCTTGGCTAATCAGTCCTGGTTGCAAGACTAGAAAGGATGGATCAGCCTAGAAGTTGAAGGTTTGTGCACTTCCTACAAATTGGGCGTATGTCTGTTGATTGTCGACCGCACCGCACATTCCAAGTGTTCGAATCTTTATCTTGATGATGATCGAAAACCGGCGAGAAAGATTCCTCTGGGCCATTTATGCGCCTTCTGTCGAAAGGATTTTGTGCCATGTTCAAGGCGGACAATACGGCCCGGGGGGCATCACATCGGAGCCTCAATTGCTTGGGAGGACATGGGTCAGAAATTCAATATCCGATGCTAGTCCGACGTTGCCGAGACAAGCGTGCCGCGATGCCCCCAGACTCCCCCACAGATTGTCATGAAAGTTTCTATTTCCCTTTCCAACAAGAACACAAAACCACTCGGCGCTGCCCCTCCTCTCGCGAAGCCAGCAGCGTTTTCGTCACTAGACGATGAAGACATTCAAGTCCCGGTTGCTTCGACTAGCAAAGATGTGAACGCGAACAAAAAGCTTCTAGCTCACAACGTAGCGTCTTCAAGGGCTACACAGCAACGCATGGAGCGGGAGATGAAGGTCGACGCTACGGTATACCAGTACGACGAAGTCTGGGACAGGATGCAGGAAGCGAAGCAGAGGCAAAAGGAGGCTAAGGAGGTAGACACGAAACAGCGCAAGGTGAGTATATTTTGCTATCTTATTTCAGGCATTCACACATAGCACGTCAGCCCAAATACATTGAGGGTCTATTAACTTCTGCGGCTACTCGCCGTCTGGATCGTCTCAGAGCCGAAGAGAAGATGCTCCAGCATGAGCGCGAAATGGAAGGGGATCAGTTCGCAGACAAGGAGGCCTTCGTCACGCAGGCATACAAGGACCAGATGGCCGAACTTCGAAAGGCTGAAGAAGAAGAGAGGCAGAGAGAAGGTCCGTCCCGCCCATCCTTTTTGCACAGTCGCGCTGACCATTTATTCCAGAGGCCGAGAAGCAGCAGCAGAAGGGGTCAACAACAGGATTGGCGCATTTCTACCGGAAGCTACTAGAAGACTCTGAGCAAAAGCACGAAGAAGCTGTCGCTGCCGTCTCGGAACCCAAGCCTGTGATCGGTCCACAAGGCCCTTCCCTGACCATCATTAAACCGTCGAATTCTACGCCAGCGTCCGACTTGGAACTAGCTCGACTTGCACGCGAGCAAGGGAAGGATGTCGAATTAAATGACGACAATCAGATTGTTGACAAACGAGAGTTGCTGTCAGCTGGTTTGAACCTCGCAGCTCCGAACACTCGTCGGGTTGGCTTGCAGATAATGACCAAAAAATCAGAGGGCACATCCGAACCTCAGATTCATCGTGCCGTTGGAACAGCAGCAAGTCGAAGAGATATTAACGCAAGGAGAGCGGCGGAGATACATCAGCAGATGGACGAAGAACGGAAACGACAACAGGCACAGAGGGAGAGAGAGGAAGAGGAAAGCAGGCAGAGAATTGTTGCCAGGAGGAACACGGATGTGGAGATACAAGATGCAAAGACTAGATATCTGCAGCGGAAACGTCGGAAACTGGAAGAGAGCACAACCGCGACCAGTGGCACTGAAGATGCATAATGACGCACGAGATCGTCGTTGTACAGTCTGCCCCGTTCTTAACAAGGCCCGTCCAGGCGTTCCTCCCCTATCAAGCGGACCAGTCGTTCAAATTCTCGCAGTACGCTCGCCGCGGTTGGACGGTGGCCCGGATTATCACTAAGCATTGGCTTGGTAAGATACAGCAGTTCAGGAATACACAAATTGGCTAGCTGGAGCAAACTTAGCAGGCTGCGGGATGCATACAAATAGTCAGATCAACCGTACCTTGCATGCTCTGAGGATAAGAATTCCGAGGGCCCACACGTCGACCATGTAAAGATTGCGTACTCGACCATTCTCGAGCTCAGGAGGAACCTCTGTTCCCTTAGGCCAATAAGTTCCGGGAGCAAGCAGATCATCGACTCTCCAGCTGAGCTCGTAATCGATGCAAGCACACTGGCCATGGAAATTTGTGAGGAAGTTATAGAGCGATATGTCAAGGTGGACAATGCGATTCCGGTGCATGAAAACGATGTGCTAGAAAGAAATGGGATCATTAACATAGAGACGAAGAAGAGAAACGAAAGGTATACTTGCTTCAATGCATTGATGAATCGCGGATAGAAAGTCCCGCAGCCTGTAGGGTATCTGGGGCAAAAAGTGGGAAGACCATTCCTCCATCACAATGAAACAAATATCATCTGCGGGCACGTCTATTATATTGAGAACAGCTGCATTTTACATGTCATGACAAGGGCATTTAAGACGAAAGGATGGAACACACGTATGCAGTGATTCATGGGATCATGCCGCAGGGCATAGGAAGACATGAATCGTACATTTCGAACTTCTCTGCTTGAACGATGAACGGCCTTGACCATCAACTTGGTGTCAGTCTTGCAGCAGGTAGCTCGGAAGAGATTCTCCGGCTAATAAAGGTTAGAAGACCATGCTGGCAGAGAAAGGGACAGGACAAACCAGACCGGGATCCTTGCATAGAGCACTATCGTCGGACATCGAACATGCATGAAAATATGGGGAGAGTCCGTGGCGATGATAATGCTCTTTGACATCTCGTAGAGTCTCCAGCCGATAACCCTTTGACAAGATGAGATCACGGTACTTTGACCAGTGGGGAGAGAGGCGAGCATTGACTTGGTCGTCATCCAGGGATGAATCCGAGTCCGAAGACGAACACGAGAGTGTGGACTCGCAATCCCAATGGATGGACGAGGGCATGATGAGACGAGATATTTTGAAGGAATGTGGGCATCGTTACCGTATAAAATACCAGCCAGACAGACCTGATTTCCTGAATGGAGGGTCAAGCATATGTTACTCAAACGCCGGGCGATAATTAGGAAATTCGTTCCCAACACGTCGCCGAGGATAGCAAGAAACGCCCAAGACGGGCATAGTCCTTTGGGACAAACAAGCCCAGTTTAGCCTTCGACCCACTGGTACGGTCACCACTCGTCCCATGGAGCAGGGCACAAAAGGAAAAAAGACCGTCTTCGTCGGCGGCATTGGTGATGACGTGGATGAATCAGTCCTCTATGAATGTTTCTCCGCGTTCGGTGAGCAACTTTCACCCTTTCACGATCACACAAACGTCCCAACGCGTCCAACAGGGGACATCGTCGAAGTACAATTGCCATTAGCCGCAACAAACACTACCTCCGATCCAGGTACACACCCACCTCTTTTGGTCTGTCCGGTCACTGTCCTGACTTCCCATCTAGAACAAAAACATCGTGGTTTCGCTTTCATTACGTATGCCTCTACTGCGGATGCTCAGGATGCAATTGACAACATGGATCTCAATGAGCTCCGTGGAAGGGTTCTCAAAGTAAACGTCGCTAGGCCAATGAAGGCTGGCATACAACCGGGTGCCGGGAACAGAGCAAGTATGTAGCATTTTTATTCTCTCTCCGACTCCCCGCAAACAATGACTTGTCTCCCCTACTAGTCTGGGAATCGGAAGATTGGCTCAAGGAGTATGCTAAACCACTCGCTCAAAGTGGAGGTAAGCCCCTCATTGCATCTCGCCTCGCCTCCTCTAAAGTGAGTGGTCAGGTGTTCAAGGTCGGAATGCACAGCGGGCAGCCAATGGAATTGATGAAGAGCCTTCCGCTGATCCGGACGCCGATGACGAAAATGCTATGGAAGAATAATAGTTCGCTCCTGACTCACTCGGCCTTGAGGTCAGCGATCCAACAAACAGCTCGTGCATGGCAACCTTGTCAACAAGCACCCCCTCCAGGTCACATTTCGGGTTCCATGATTCAAAGCGCTGCGAGATTGGGGTTACAGAGATGGCGATGCGGAAATGAAAAGGGAGGATGATTCAAAAATGTTTTGGGTGGTTTATGTCCGATTCTTCGAACTGCGCGCGGGCGCGTTTAATGTCCTCTTGCATGAATAAAAGTTCTTCCATTCGAGCAAGCTTTTTGGCATCAGCCGGCCTCGATAAAGCTCGCCGTAGGTCTTCTATGGACAGTCGAGTCCTCCGTTGTGGACCTCCTGCTGTTTGGCACTGTTCCAAGAAGGTCATGAAATAAGTCAGTCATCCAGCAAAACGAACGCACGACATCAACGATAAACTCGACCAGGATTTCTTCCATCACATTCACGGTGTCAGCCGCCGGGTGTCTGTCATCTCCAAAACCGTACATTAGGTTCTTTACTGAGTGCAATACAATCAGACCCAAGAGAGCCTTTCCAAAAATCATGGACGAACTGACGTTCTTTGGTAAAAAGACCTTTGAAGTTGGCATTCTTGCGACCTCGCCCAGTGACTCCGGTGGTTGTACCGAGTGTGGCACCTGTCTCGCGCACATACGACGACGGGGTGTAAGAGGAGAAGGTAGTCGGTCTTGGAGCCGGGGCCACTGATGGAGTTGCAGCTGTTGTAGCGGTAAGAGGGGTCTGTGCGGTTGACCTTGCTACCTGCGGCGTGGTTTGGGCCTGTTGCTGGGGAATATAGCTATAAGGGTACGGCCATGCGCCATAGCCAGTTACACCAGAGGCATATGCGCTCTGGTAGGCTGCTGCGTAACCCTGCGGCTGATACGTGCCAGGTGTTGCAGGATGGTAAGCAGCATAAGAGTAGGAAGTTCCAGCAGGATTGTGTTGGTAGTGCGAGTAAGACATACATATACTAGGATTACCATTTTTTGTTACAAACTACCCGCCGTCCACATCACCGCCTCTCTCCAGCGTCCGTGCACTGTCCATCATTTGCCTCACTCTCTGCCACTCCATTTCAATGATGCCACGCTCATCCAACCATTCCATCATCTTATCTGCATCGTGAAGGTCTCGCGGAGGTTTGATCCCACCGAAATACGCAACCTTGACAAACCGCCGGGACCCATCCTGAGCCTCCAGGATTTCCCGTTGCAAGGATTTATAGAGTGAGTACTGCATAGTTTAACAGGTCTCGCATACGAACATTCTGCAGGATTGGACGAACCTCCCAGTGACTGAATCGATGATACACTTGAGTGCGCACCGCGCAGAATCGACCGACATGAAATTCTGCCTTCACCTCCCGCTCACAATCTGAATTCCAATCTTCCTTGTCATCATCTTCATCCACTGCTGGGCGTTCATCTGACTCGTCCTCAGATAGTTCCTGGGCATTGGCATGAGTAAACGTCAGGAATAATTTAATGAATGATCATACCTCAAAATCATACTTGTCGTATCGCTTTCCACTCAGTCGTGCGATCAGCGTAGATAACCTACCACCTAGATGACATGCATCGCATTGGGGTATTGCGAAGGTTAAGGGAACGAGGGTAAGCTTTGGATATGTTTCTAAGACTTGCTTGAAGTCGGATCTCCACACGGATGATGCCACTAGTGAATCGCGCAGCCCACTCAGTTTGCGGCGAGTTACTTGCAATGGCACAGAAAGATATTCTTCGTCTAATGACACAGTGAGCCATACAATCTTGGTGGATTACGAACAATTATACCTTTAAGAGCGCGTTCGAGAAATGGGCGTCTGTCGGCCAAAGGTTGAACGGCTACGTGAACAAACAGTTGACAGATAATCTTGAAATGGTGTACTAGATCCTGGTGAGTGCTCAAACTAAATGCGAGAGGAAGCTGTATCGCTGGGACGCCATGCGCATCGTCGACGATGAAGTCACTGTCATCGGTTTCATCATTTGAAGCATCCGAGCTCCCGCTGTGATGAGGCTTAGCGCCTTTAAACGGAACCTCTGCAGAACTTTCTGACAGCTCGGCCTCTGAGGGAGACTCGGACGCTGGTTCACCACGTTTCTTGCCCTTGAGCACTTGGGGGAAGAAGCAGTCAGTCGAATGGTTCTAACATCGATTAGCTTTGAACTCACTCTTCAACTTTTTCAAATTCTTCTGGAACGCCGTCAGCTTGCCCCGAGAACGCAAACGATTCTCGAGCACTTTTAAAGAATCATAGGCGCTCACGACGGATGATAGAGGCTAGCACCCAAACTACTCACGATTTCCAGCGTCGAGTATATCATCGTCTTCCTCACTAGGGGTCGAGGGTCTCGTGCCCTTGATCAACTTGCGTTTGCGAGGTCTGGTGTCACTATCGTCCTCAGAGTCAAGAACAGCCTTCTTTTTCCCTTTGCGACGTCGTGGTGGTCTAGCTGTCTCCTCCATTGATTCATCGCTTATCGTGGCAACGGGAATGACGTGGGCGCTCATGAGACTAACCCGTTTCTTTGGGCGGCGGGGTGAATTGTCTTGGTCGCTGATTTCAACGACATGCGGCTCGAAATGTATGGCGCCGACATCGCTATCTGCATCTTGCACCCGGTTGGAGTCACCGGACGAGGTACTGGAGATTTTACGCGTCCGCTTTCGAGTCGAAGGACCAGGACTGGGACTCTTTGGAAATGAAATAGATGGTGATGATGGGGGCGATGAACTGAGGAAATGGAGCAATGTTTGCTGTTTGTGTGACGAGGATTTTCGTCGCGTCCGTCGAGACATCGGCGTGGAGGTCTTTGAAGATAAACAACAAACGAATTATGGCAGCAGATCAAAAAGGTTACTCCTCAATGCCAATATTAGGTCTACGTGTCTATGGAGTTCCAACACTATGTCGACATTGAACATGACGCTCGTGTCTATATATCAGGCTGCACGAAGCCTGGCTTTCTGTGCCTTTTTAGATTTCTCCTTCAATATGGTAGACCCAGTGAACCAGCCGATTCCGGAGAGTCCAACTATAAGCAAGAACGCAGGCAGCCGGATGGCCCACTCGCGAGGAGGAAAGTAACTGTGTATGGGACTTGCAGTGTCGAAGAACGGCTGTGAAATGAGGCGTAAATCGCAGAATACCATAGAGGTGGTGTTACTGACCAGAAGGATTGCCCAAGTAGTGTAGTAGACAAACACGAATGCCGCGACGAGCAGCATAGAACCCCCGAGCGCCTTGTCACTCACGGCCTGTCGCGACAGCTAACAGGTAACCCGTACGATCAGCTCTGAACGAACTCACCATCGTTACTAACTGTGGTGCGCGCAGTGGCGGTTTGTGTCCAAAGTAGCTCAACCTCCGAATCGAACTCCATCCGAGTCGTTAGCAAACATCCTCCTCACATCATCCTCAATGTCATCCATCAGCTCTCATGCTGTCGCGTCGCTTGCCCATGTCCAAATTCTCCTCCTCCCTGTCGGCCAGATTCCTAGGGCCGCGTTCGATGCTTATACCGCAGAAATACGGTCGTTTGAGTCCATACGCCTAGGTGACATACCCGGAGATGCTAAAGATGAACGAGGTGCGCTGAAACATGTCCCAGCCTTCACGCACTCACAAATGTAAATCCAGCACGTTTTCTGCCAAACCCACTCTCGAGTGGTTATCTACAACTGAGTTTCTCTTCCCATCCTGGCTTGCGTTCCCACTTGCCGCTCTCCCTATTCCGACCCTCGCTCTTCAATTTGGGCATCATCGGGATTGCTGCTTGTTCTTCTTCTCAGCCATTATTATCCACTTTGGAACAATTTGAGAACGTGTTGGCCGAGGTCTCCCCGGAGACTTCCACATTCCCGCTTGCCAAAACTTGCTTTGCGTTTCAGGAGGACGAGGAATCCAACGTTAGCCCCGGAGAAAACCCTCCTGGTCTGTCTGTGATCCCGAATGCACTCGGGAACAAGAAGTTATACATCGGGACCTTACTCGCTGACCTATGTTCGCAAATCTTGAGTGAAATTGGACGTTTGGTGTGTGACGCCGAACTTATGCCATATCTACGTCTCACAACACCAGGTTCATACATTGGAAACTCCATTAGGGAATGAGTATCTCAATGCCGCCCTCTTTCCAATCCTGCCTGCAGCCGCGGAGATGCCGTTCGCTCTCGAATCCGACTCCCAACTCTTTCAGCCAGCCATTCCTCCCCAATCTAGCCTATCGGAACTCGGCGCATCGCATCTATCTATCCCGGCAAACAATGGAATGATGCGTAACTCATCTGGCCCTGCCGGATTACAACGTCATTCCACGCTGAGTCCCCAACCCGTCAAAAAGCGCGTCAGCGCCGTGGGAACAACGTCTTCTCATGCAAGGCTCTTCAAAGTTTACGGAGACTTCTTTCTATTAGCGGGGAGGACACAGGATGCCAAGATTTGGTCGGTGGATGTCTTTTTTTGGGCGATTTCGTGAATGACAACCTTCAAGGTATCAAGAGGCACTGAACTTATTCAAGACCGGAATGGACCCCATCTGGCAAGCATCTGCCATGGAAGGCTTGACAGTAATTTCTGTTGTCGATTCTTGGGCTGCTGGCCAGGGACTGGTAAGTCTCCGATATTGTCGACAATGATTTGTGCTATACTTCTTTACAGCACGCCTCGGTCAGTGATGCAAAGGACCCCTGGATGGAGATCAACGAACAGCTCTCACAAGCCATTGCCCTTTATCTCAAAGCCAGTGTTCTGTCTGATACCATGCAAGACTATTCGTTATTAGCATTCATCTACACGTCGGCCGTCCTGCGACAGACCTCGTTGCTATTCTGCGTTTGGTCATTAAAAGGGTGGGGACCATTGGCTTTTGCAACGATGCTGCATCCAGATGTTACGTCCTACTGGCAGAGGGTTGTCTCTGATAGTTCCTGGGTCAACCTCGAACGACTCGGTGTCATCACTGGTATCACTCGCTCACAGATAGCCAGCACGGTCTCACAGGCACACGGTCCCTGGTTATTGCACCTTGGCCCTCAAGAGCGTCTTATCGTCTTGGAGTTCATAGCAAGCATCTACAGTTGCCTGGGATACAGGCGTAAGGAAGCGTACGTCCTCCGGGAAGTGATTAGCTGCATCATGGACTTGGTTGTTTGTGGTCGTGATGAAGAATTTCAACTTCAAAAGTCCGACGTTGGAGGTTCTGGCTTAATCCTTCGCGCTGCTGGCCTCCAGAATGAAGATGACACTCCTACAAGCAATGGTGGCTTGGCTTTTCGACCCAGCGAGAACATGCAAGGCAACCACAGTATACTCGGGATTATTGCGTATGCGTGCAAAGCTCTTGGCGTCAATTTGGAATCCGTGAAGGCATCTCCACCGTTAAATGCTGAGGTGGAAGGGCATGACGATGGACAAATTCCCTTCGAAACCTCATCATTAGTTGAGTTTGTGAACAATTCATTTGGATGGCCGGAACTCCAGGTAGGAGTCGTGCGTGAAGCCATTGCGGTCGCTGAGGCACTTCCCGGTCAGTATACGTCCTTGCGATACACGCGATCTTACGGACCAGATAGATCAACTGGCTGTGGCTCGCTTTGCTTTATCTGCTCTCAAGACCATGCATTCTATTCTTTCCGTCAACGATCAATGCCATTTGTATCAAACAGCATCCAGGGCGCTTGCTGTAACACGGCGGCGTGGTGATGCATCAATGATCGAGTACTGGGCAGGCCATCCTGTCCAAAGTATTGCCGTGTTACCGTGAGCAGTTTCGTGTTTAGTACTTTCACTGGCGGCTCACGGTGTCTCTAGTCTCCCCCCGCACCGCATTCCGGCCGAGAAACCAATCTCATTGTTAGCCGCAGATAGTTCCACACCCCGCGCCATGACTATCATCTCTGGCTCAGATAACGACTTGTTTTTATACAACCCCCGAAGGTTGGTCAACCAGCAGGTAAGCCGGACTAAATGGCTATCTTTGAGTTGCTGAGAGATCGTATGATAGGGCAGGACCACCATCGTCCAGAATGAACTTGCTGAACTGGTTATCGCTTTGCATAATTCTTTTGTGTTCGAGCTAGAACTTCACAATGTGTCACTAATGCAAGTACTTTCGTCTGAGCACCCCAAATTTCGTAGCTGACCCCCTGTAGTACATCGGGAGTCGAAGTCGAATGCAGTGCTATCGGGTCAATCATAATCCCTGCAAACTCTGTTCATGCTATCACAGTGTCTGTAATTGCCAAGCAGCCAGGTACCTTGATTGTCAAAGGTTGCGCAGTCCATGCTCCTTATGGGGCCCAAAAGAGACTTTATGTTCCGGTATCCACAGAAACTGAAGAAGAGCACCAGTCGCGGCGGCGGAGCATGGTGATATGCGAGAGTGGGAGGACAAAATATTCGGGACTCGATTCGAGGGCATGGGATAAGGGCGGGAAACGCTTCACCAACTTCTTGTCATCATCCAAGCTGAAAGCGCAATTCTTGGAATGCGTTGTCGTTCCGGAACAGCCGTTGCTTCGTCTGAGATGGACTTCCCTTACGCATGCGGCAGTAATGCTTTACAATGGCGAGAAGTGCGTCATCAAACAAGGCGAGGGTGTCTCCTTTTCTTGATTTCTGCTTCCAGGTCTACCATACGGCTCACCCTCGAGAATATCTCCCCTCTACCGGTTGACTTTTTTACACTATCATTTGATGATTCCACGATTGCCCCTGCACAAGAGGCATTGGCAGAGGGGCAACTCAGCGTTTTCGACGTATTCGAAACAGAATACGACCTCATTCATCAACAAGTATTCTCATGGAACAAAGACAAGGAGGTCAAGGTCATCAATCCAGGTCAAAAGATTGTTGTGTCTGTTGCGTGCTTTGGAAAGGTCAAATGGTGCGTTTCTTCAGAATTATATTTCCAAAAATTATCATGCTCTCCCTATAGTACCAGCGGTACTGTCCGTGTCTCATACGCATATGTCCGGCGCAATGATGAAACACAAACTCGACCTGAGATCTTCCACACAAGACAACTGACATATCCCATGACCGTTACCGTATACCACATGCTAGAGTGCCATGACGTGCACATCATGCCTTTGGATGCACTCAACAATATCAGCGATAAGTTACTTCAGAAGAATGCCGATCCGCATGAATGGTGTCTATTCTCCATTGAAGTACGAAACACGTATGGATCCCCATTTGTAGTCGCATTCAACAGAACTCAGCGAGGTAATGTAGATTTTCCACCTTTACCATGAAGCGTGCTCATCAGGACAGATGTGCCGGATGCTGTAACACGTTCCATTGTTCCACCCGGCTCGACCTCCCGGCAAGTCAAAGTTTATGATGGATTGTTCGTCATTCATCGGCTAACTGAGTCCCCTTGGATCAGAATCATACTCCCCATCAGAAGGTTCCGGCTATCTGATGATGTCATTTCGCGACCTATTCCCACCCTATCAGACCGCCAATTTGTCGTCTCCAAGTCCAATCTGAGTGATGCAGAAAGCAAGGCTCAGAGGGAATTATTTTGGTACCGCGAGGAACTGTTGGGCAGCGTCCGTGGCTGTTGGAAAGAGGTATTTGAATTCTCTTTCACTCTCGCATGGGTAGTCGCTGACTGCTCCCAGGCGAATGGTAATCGCAACGGAGATCTCTCTCTCAGACAGCAACGCATAACAACTCGAATGCTAATGGCCCTCAGGACAGATCTAACTCGGATCGATCTGTCACTGGTACAATGTTGTCCCGAACAGATGAAAGTCGCAAGATCGGGTATAAAGTTCATAGTGATGCCACACGTGGTTGTGAATATGGTGGTCAAGGTCACCAACACTGGTCGTATGTCAATCGAATCCATCTTTTTTTGTATCCTGTTGACCATGTCCCAGCTTCGATTTTGGTAATAATGCTGAATTTATCAGCCAGTCCGGAGGAGCATGTCCTCCTACAAGGCTCTCCAATGGACGTCACGCTGGGCCGTATAGGGAGTGGCCAATCTCAAGTTATGCAAGTTCCACTCTGCTTTCTGACTGTGGGGCACTTCGAGATTACCGTCGAAGCAAGACAACTAGGAGTTGTGGGGGACGAGGGACGGACAGGAGTCGCTCGCCTGTGGGCAATCACCATACCGGACGATTCGTTGCGAGCTGCGTTTTCGGACCTTGGGTAGTTGCTGTGGGGCTATGCAGGTGTACCCATCGAACATCAAACATATCTTAATTCGTGATCAGGTTGTGATGTCAACATTCATTCTGAAGACGGAATTGCTTCAAATCGCCGCAAACAGCTCAGATTATAAAAATGCCGTCCAAGAACCAAAATACACAAGATCAGACACAAACAAGGAAGTAAAAATTGTAGTCCCACCGAGGATTGAACTCGGGACCCTTGCATTATTGTAACCACATAAGTACAACGCTCTGACCACTGAGCTATGGGACTATCACTTCATGTAGCCCTTATGAATAATTATATTTTTACAGGTTAACCAATAACAAGCATTCACCTGGTATTGACCCAGTAAACCTGTACTTCATCTTATGGATCAAGAAGCCGTGCCTCCTCCTCACATCCATTATTGGATATGTGCAAGAACCTCGTTCCAACCCTCCTCCCTTGTTCTTCTGAATGGGTGATCCACAAGATGGCTTTCAGCTCGCTCTCGCTCGACCGCAATTTGGCAGAAATGAAGTTTTCGACCAGCACTGTTGAGTGAGGATCAAGTGCAGAGGTCGGTTCTGTAAGGAATTAGAACAGAACTACCGACAGCGAATACTGAGGTACTGACCGTCTAGCAACAGCACTTCTGCAGTGTCTAGGCCGAGTGCGGTGGCCAGTGCTATCCGCTGCGATTCCCCACCACTCAGACTTGTCCAGTTCCTATCCCAAAGTTCTTCGTCGATTCCCCAGGTTTTGGATATCTCGATTGGGTATATCAGCCTCCTATCGTCGTCGACAGACTTGGGGATTCTGCGGGAGCTGAAAGACGAGACGACTGCAAGAAACTCCCGTGGGGTGCCCGGCAGCAGCGAAGGCCTCTGTGGGACGTAAGACACCTTTGTCCTAAAATGAGGCACACCTATAGACCGCAAGCATCAGGTCGGGCTCGCAGTCATATCATAGTACAAAGACATACCGAATGCTTTGGCGGTACTGGAGACAAATTCATCTAGTTATGAGAAGGTTTCGCGAACCAAGGAAACGCTTACCGGCCCCGATAGAGAATCTGGCCACTGTACACATTTAAATGGGAAATGCATTTCAATAGTGTAGTTTTCCTGGTTGTGGGTAAGCCGTGACTTCAATAGCGATGGCTTCACAACGTACCCAGACCCACTCTTCCCTTGTAATACAACCACATCGCCTTCATTGACATCGAAGTTGAGCCTGCTGAAGATAGCGTGCTCATTGTCTCTGGTACAACTGACATTGCGAACCTGCAGCAATGTCATGCTGTCAGTACTGGATGAACCTGTTGGCATGAGATCACAGTTATGTAGCTACTACCTCCCACGGTGGCAAATAAATCGATGAGATGAGGGTGCCCGTAATATGCGTTGTGCTAATAACAAGAGTCTAAAGGTAAATACTTTGTATCTAGGGCTGAGGCGGCATTCCCATCTCTTCCGGCGTTAAATTCGAGCTCTCGATCATCACACCAACACCAACTTTAGCAGCGTTCTAGTAGTCTTCGTTAGCATCTTCATAACGAAAAAAAAGAATAGGAATTCACCTTAAAGTGGTCGATCTCACCAGAAACCAGGAACGCAAAAGTGGGGGCAAATCGTTGCTCAAGCAGAGCCGAAACTTTGCCAGTGGAATCCAGCTGTGCTCTAAAAGTTGCCATTCGAAGGTCGTACTTCGCACCCAAAGTCGCTATGGCGTCTCTTCTCTGGGGTCCTGCGATCAGCTGGAGATCAGCTGCCACCTCCACCTTGTCGCTCAGCTTTTGCCAGTACGTGGCCTGCAAGATACCGGCAGGTTGTAATTGAGCAGTAGTGATCCAGTTCTTGTTGGTGCTCGTATACTTGGCGAGGTAGGACGTTGCAAATTCGGCCAGCTCTGGCGTCTGTCGCTGATATAGTGTCTCAAAACCAAATGCCAAGTTCTTGGTGACCGACTGGAAATAACTTCCGATATAAATACCGGTGAAGTCGGTCGGTGATGGGTTGACCGCTTTGAGGTTGAAAGAGTAATCTTGACCTTGGTAGTCTTGTTCCACCTGCAACATGCTATGCCCAGCTTGTTGGGAAAGCTATACGTGACAAGAGCAAATGAGGAAATTGACGAAGGGCGAAAAACGAACCCCACCTGTGCTTGCATCTTGGTGATACATGTCTCTGACCAGCCTTGGTTCATCCTGGCATTGACATTACCCTCGTGATCCACGCTTCCTTGCAACAATACCTAGAGACCATGTCAGGTAATTGAGAGGACGATAGATATCTACGCGTTACATTGTTTGTCGCGTATACAGCACCAAAATTATAAGATGGTGCTGCAACCTGAGAGCCAAGGTTGAAAGAATGTGATATTTGGAACGCGGGGTTAACGGAGAGGTTCTTGGACAGGTCCGCCCTGGCACCATCGAACATGAAGTTTGTTAGATGGGTGACTGGGGACAGTTTTAATATGGAACCGGGTGAAGAGAGGTAGTCGAGGGACATACGTTTGACTTCCTTCTGCAAGTTCTCAACAGTACCGGGGTTCGGAAGGTCCAATGATCTTCGCCACGCAGCAAAACGACCATAGAGGGAGGTTAGAGGGGAGACGGCGGTCAAGTAAGAAGATTTTGTTGGTGGCTGCAAAAAGTCATCAGAACCTATTTTTTCGGAAGGGGACTGAGAGGACGCCATGGAGAATTTGAATGCAGACGCGGTGGAATCGACAAAGTCACGGGTCTGCCGAAAAAATGGACCGTGAGTAACATTTACCGAATTTAGACTATACTGGTAGAGGGACCTTAAGAGTTTTGCTCACGGCACTAACTCTTCTCTTGCCATCTCACTACTTAGACCGCCGGCCCGGGCCCTGACCAAGGGACGTGCTTGGAAATATTCTCAAGGGTTTAGGGTTTTGTGCAGCGCAGTCACACCTAAGTCGGAAGCTACTCATCCTGATCCCACAGAGACCCGCCTTCAAGTTAGGAATCAGTTGCCAGCGGAGAGGGACGACCGGCAACCTTTGGCACCAATAATGGTGCCATGTCCAAACCGCATCATTTCAATCTGTCTCGGGACCGTGTTGATCATCGTTGCTATGGGTAGTCACTAGTTCGTTATAGATGCATAAATGCACTGTGTACTGTGGTAAGTTATATTTAGCCTATCGGACGGGATATTATTATTTCCGTGTTTACATATAAGTTATATCATAGTGTGGAACATGTGGAGCGCCAAACAGTTTCATTTCTGAAGGATGTTGCATCGCGATCAGGCGAGTCCAGTTTGAGGTTCGAACGATCAGTCGCCGCTGGCGCTAGCTGACACCTGACATCGCTTTGCCATCAATGCCATGTATACGGTAGCACACAGCAGTACCCATCAACCGTGTGTCAGGGCAAGTGTGGTCGTGGCCCTATATAACTGCAGGACCGTGTGTGTTCTGCTGGAACACCCTGCGATCCGATACCCTCCACTCTGCTGTGCGCTGCTTCCCGGAGATCTACCATTAACACGGTATTTTCACTTCTGGCTATAAGCAAATCACTGGTTCGTGTCAACTTTTGTTACCGGCCTGGTTGCAATCCGAATCTGCATCAGCGGCGGCGGCCATTCATTTCTCTCGCCTCATTCGCATTCCAAATGACCCTCCCGTTAACCGCCTCTCAGAAACGATCGATACTCCTCGCAGTCACCATCGTCGTAAGTTTATCTGCGTTGTGTGTTTTGAATCAAGGCCCAAACCGCCTTCAAGGTTGCCACATGCTTTCTCCTGGGCTCGGGCCGCAGGACTGGTACTCTGACTCATCGCTCGGTTCAAGGGAGCCCCCGAGACCATGGAAGGACCACACGTCCTCACGTCCATGTCCACGTTTCCCCTTCCCATACTCTCTCAAACTCCCCGGCTGTGACACCCTCCTTGACACCGCAGGACACTAGTTCCGCTCTTCCTCACTACTTTCCCCTTAATCCAGGGGTCAAGAACAATGACCCTCTACCCCGGCGTGCTAATGCAACGCTCATGATTCTCGCACGGAACAGTGACCTGGTTGGTGTCATTCAGAGTATAGAACAAGTAGAGTCAAAGTTCAATCGCAAGTATAAATACCCTTGGGTTTTATTAAATGAAGTAGAGTTCTCAGCCGAGTTCAAAAGGTGATCAAGCGGTGACCATCTCAATCGCATTCTGATGTACTGATGCAGTAATAGACGTGTCAGTGTATTGACTGAAGCACCCATGTCTTTTGGTATTGTCCCCCACAGCCACTGGTTCCAGCCGGACTGGATTGACGAGAATCGTGCACTTGAGGGTCGCGACAGGCTAATGAGGCAGAATATCATATATGGCGGTTAGTTCAATCTGCTTGCCACATAAATCGCATCGTGCGCTCAACACAGGCATCTTCAGGCAGTGTACCGTGAGTGCTGCTATACCTATTTTGCAAAGGCGATTTACATCATTCCATGCAGATATCGTAATATGTGTCGTTTCAACTCGGGAGTAAGTACACAACTGAAGTTGGTGTAGCATTCCTTGGGCATTCCCCTCATCTTGTATTGCGCAGTACTTTTTTCAGCACGAATTACTCAAGCCTTATAAGTGGTATTGGAGGGTAGAGTGGGTGGTTCCTGGATTATCATCGCCTTTGTTCTGACACGTCGCTCAGGCCTGATGTTAGATACTTCTGTGATATGGATTATGATCCTTTCCTGTTTATGGAGGACAATAACAAACTTTACGGTAGGTACCGCCGTATTCTCAATCAGGATGTACTCCATATTCATCTTCGTGTATATCAGGCTTCACTCTGGCCATGCCGGATTTGGAGCCAACGATAGCAACCTTGTGGAGTTCGACTCGAGGTGAGACAGACACAAGCCGCACATGCGCCGTGACGCATCCAAAGGATGTTGACCGGCACCAATAGAATTCATCACAGAATATCCACAGTACTTGCATCCTGATAACTCCATGGATTTTATATCCGATGATTCCGGAGAGACTTACAATCTATGTCACTGTGAGCGGACCTTCTTCGAATCCTACAAATTACTCAGTATATTCACCTATCCATGCAGTCTGGAGCAACTTTGAGATAGCTAACATGGACTTCTGGAGAAGCGAGGCGTATATGAAGTATTTTGAATTCCTGGATGCGAAGGGAGGATTCTACTACGAGGTAATGTCTTGAGATCTCCTTTTGACCACGGTGTTCACACCAATCGTCATAAGCGTTGGGGAGATGCACCCATCCATAGCCTAGCTGTGTCGCTATTTGCCGGCAAGGATCAGATTCACTTCTTCAAAGACATTGGTTACAGACATAGTCCATTCCAACACTGTCCACAAGGATCAGATTGGAGAAAAGGGCGTTGTTCGTGTGACCCTAACCTCGACAACTTTGGTATGATGATATGGATCCATCCTCCCGCACTCAAGTGCTAATACTGCTGGGTAGATTTCACGGAAGACTCGTGCTTGAAGCAGTTCCTACGCTTATCGTAGAAATGGTTACCAGCATATTTATTAAGTCGTGCCACTGGCAGCGCCGCAGAAATGACTTGTAAGAATAAGACGGTCTGGAGATATGTCGCCATCGAATGTCGTCTCACAGGCCAGTGCTGCGAGTGTACACCTTTACAGCGACCAAATCTCACCACACGGTGAAGGGGAGAATGTTGTTAGATTATGTATCATTCACATATGGATCGCGGGTGAAATACTCCCAGGACGAAATCTGCATTTGATCACTGTTTTCTGGACGAAACCTCACTACTTACTAAGTTTGGAGATATCATCCGATACCATGTAAGCCACGAATCATGTTGCCCCGCACTACTCACGCTGCATTCTAGCTCATCATTGCCACCTTAGGATACGTATATAGGATCTGCATTGCTCACATGTAGACACGCTCTCAGTCGTCCCGTGTGGGTGAGACACCTCGCGTAGTGTATTACGCCTAGAGTCTGAGAGCTGCCCTTTATGTAAATAGACGCGCGGCATATCTTTTCTACTACCACACATTCTCACCTAGAAAACACCCGAGTCAGTATTGGCAACAAAATCACGTCGTACTACGCTCACTCGCTTCATGCGTATGTTGTCAAGCAATTTTAATTACTCCAAGCCATACTGTCAGGACCCAAGGCTTGAAGACGGGAAGTCGCAGTAGTGGATGCGTTTGATAGACTTGAGCATACTCTGTGGGCCGTGTCCACTCGCGCGGGACACGGTTTCTCGACAAAATCTCGACTCTGTCGTCCGAATCAACTCTCCCTTTAGTGTCTTTCGCCAGACTTCGTTTCGCTCCCGCCCGCCCACACTTTCCTCTTCCATGGTGTAGCTTATTGTCGTCGCCGACATCCTGTGTGAACCCGGACTCCGTAGCACCGAAGATACTGTTCCATGAGTGAACCCAAGGCTGCGACTTGATTCGCGAGAGATGGTAGTCGAACGATTTTAATTATGTACAATGACTACAGTTGGAGGATGTGCAGTAAAGATCTTTAATCCCCTTCTTCGACATTTTCTGAGAGAGAATTGGTTGATCGTCGTAAGCATCAGATTATTTTGGAGGTCCTTAGAGGTCCTACAATATCAATGGCATTATAGATATGTACTTTGGAAAATTTAACGTTGAAACTCTCGTTGCAAAAGCTTGCTGACTAAGAGAATCTTACCAGCTGCGACCGTGGCATATTGTCCGAGTCAAAGCCGCAGTGCTTACTAACGACGTTAGGACAAGAGCCAGGAGCACACACAGTAGCCCATCAACCAATCATCGCCTGTCAGAAGAAACGTAGCCATGGTCGTAATAACTACAGGATCGTGTGGGTTTGACTGGAACACCCTGTAATCTAACACCCTGCACTCTGCTGCGCACTGCTTCCCGGAGATTCTCCATTAACGCGGTATTTTCACTTCCGGTTATAAGCAGGTTGCTCAGCGATACCTTTATCACCCTGGTTGCCATCCAAGTCTGCGGCCGCCATTTGTTTCCCTCACTTCATTCCCATTCCCAATGACCCTCCCGTTGACCGCCTCTCAGAAACGATCGATACTCCTCGCAGTCACCATCGTCGTAAGTTTATCTGTGTTGTGTATTTTGAATCAAGGCCCAAACCTCCTTCAAGGTTGCCACATGCTTTTTCTTAAGTTCAAGTCGCGGGACTGGTACCCTGACTCATTACTCGGCCCAATCGAATCTTCAAGACCATGAAAGGACCATACATCCTGACGTCCACGTTTCTGCTTCCCATACCCTTTCAAACTCCCCGGTTGTGAGCCCTTCCTTGACACCCCAGGACACTAGTTCCGCTACTGTTTCACTTGATCCAGGGGTCACAAACGATGACCCTCCACCCCGGCGTGCTAATGCAACGCTTATGATTCTCGCACGGAACAGTGACCTAGTTGGTGTCATTCAGAGTATAGAACAAGTAGAGTCAAAGTTCAATCGCAAGTATAAATACCCTTGGGTTTTATTAAATGAAGTAGAGTTCTCAGCCGAGTTCAAAAGGTAATCAAGTGGTGACTATCTCAATCACATTCTGGTGTACTGATGCAGTATTAGACGTGTCAGTGTATTGACTGAAGCACCCATGTCTTTTGGTATTATCCCCCACGACCACTGGTTCCAGCCAGACTGGATTGACGAGAATCGTGCACGCGAGGGTCGTGACAGGCTAATGAGGCAGAATATCATATATGGCGGTTAGTTCAATCTGCTTGTCACAAATCGCACCGTACGCTCAGCACAGATGTTTTCAGGGAGTGTATCGTGAGTGTTGCTACACCCATTACACAAGGGCGATTTACATCGTTCCATGCAGATATCGTAATATGTGTCGTTTCAACTCGGGAGTAAGTACACAACTGAAGTTGGTGTGGCATTCCTTGGGCATTCCCCTCATCTTGTATTGCGCAGTACGTTTTTCAGCACGAACTACTCAAGACTTACAAGTGGTATTGGAGAGTAGAGTGGGTGGTTCCTGGATTATCATCGCCTTTGTTCTGACACGTCGCTCAGGCCTGATGTTAGATACTTCTGTGATGTGGATTATGATCCTTTCTTGTTTATGGAGGACAATAACAAACTTTACGGTAGGTACCGCCATATCCTCAATTGGGGCGCATTCCATACTCATCCTCATACCTCTCAGGCTTCACTATATCTATGCCAGATTGGGAGTCAACGATAGCAACTTTGTGGAGTTCGACTCGAGGTGAGACAGACACAAGCCGCACATGCGCCGTGACGCATCCAAAGGATGTTGACCGGCACCAATAGAATTTATCACAGAATATCCGCAGTACTTGCATCCTGATAACTCCATGGATTTTATATCCGATGATTCCGGAGAGACTTACAATCTATGTCACTGTGAGTGGACCTTCTTCGAATCTCCAAATTACTCAGTACACTCACCCGTCCATGTAGTTTGGAGCAACTTTGAGATAGCTGACATGGACTTCTGGAGAAGCGAGGCGTATATGAAGTATTTTGAATTTCTGGATGCGAAGGGAGGATTCTACTACGAGGTAATGTCTTGAGATCTCCTTTTGGCCACAGTGTTCACACCAATCGTCATAAGCGTTGGGGAGATGCACCCATCCATAGCCTAGCTGTGTCGCTGTTTGCCGGCAAGGATCAGATTCACTTCTTCAAAGACATTGGTTACAGACATAGTCCATTCCAACACTGTCCGCAAGGATCAGATTGGAGAAAGGGGCGTTGTTCGTGTGACCCCAACGACAACTTTGGTATGATGATATGAATCCATCCTCTTGTACCCAAGCGCTAATACTGCTGTATAGATTTCGCGGAAAATTCGTGCTTGAAAGAGTTCCTACGCTTAACGTAGAGATGGCTACCAGCATGTTTGTACGTGCGATGATATATATATGCCCACATCCCCGGAGCAGCAGTTGTGAGAGATAGGTCAAATGCAGCTCGAGTTCCTCCAACTACTTCATTCGCGTTTTGGATAACACGGAGTACGTCAACGCCGCCGACGTCGATCAGGCCATTGAGATAACATTCATGGTAGTTCATCTACATCACGAAGATCTTCAATGGTGCCTCCTTTACAATCTAGCCAGTAATTCATGTGTCCAGCGCTGGTCCAAAGAGTTGGGTAATTGGGGGTCATATCCCGCTAGTAGCAGAGATACCACCAGAGAGAAATCTACATTCAGACTGCAGAAGTCGGAGAGCCTTGCACCAGACAATTAAGGGATGGCAACGAAAACTAAGAGTGGGGTCTCGACTAAAATAAGCATACTGCTTGAAGACTGAGAAAGCTCAGTAGTTTGAATTCGAAACAGATCAGTTACTTAGGGATAGATGGTCATGTGACCGACCATATTGCTCGGCGCAATGCACGACCGCAGTCGTCAATTTTGCTGCGACTTGACCACACAGCACAAGCACGCCCCCTGTTCTCAAGATGATGACGCCCATGCGTTACATCCTCCTCGCCCTCAGCATAATCGTAGGTCTCCTCCGTTCACCTGGAGGGACAACCGTCTTACCACTTGCCACTAGGTCGGACTGCACTACATACTTAGCTTCACACACGAGGGATATGGTAAAGCCACGTCGGTGTCGCACTTCACTGGCCACATGTCGAATCCAGGGCCCCCAAATAGGGAGCCTGTGCCAGACCAGTACTACAGGCCACCTGAGTCTGTTCAGACGCCGGATCGCAAGGCAAACGCCACCTTTGTGATGCTAGTGCGGAATAGTGACCTCCCTGGCATCATGAGCAGTATGAAGCAAATTGAGGACAGGTTCAACAGGAAATTCAACTATCCTTATGTCTTTCTCAACGAGCAGCCGTTCACTGACGACTTCAAGAAGTAAGCCATCTCTCATGCTCGTGGACTCTGCTAATGTTTTCATCGGTCAGGCATATCTCGGCACTCACACAGGCCCAAGTGGAGTTTGGATTAATTCCAACGGATCACTGGGTACAACCCTCCTGGATTGACGAGGAAAAGGCAACCGAGGCCCGTGACAATATGGTGAATAATGATGTCATCTACGGAGGTGCGTTTCTGCCTCGAGCCACGTTGGTGTCCTTAAACACCACCCATTTTAGGAAGCGTTCCGTGCGTCACATATTTTCTTGCGTTCAAGCTCTTAGTAACAACGCTGTATATTGACAGTTATCGAAATATGTGTCGTTTCAACTCAGGGGTAATGACTACGGATGTCTCTCATCAAGTATTTCTCACATCTTCTAGTTCTTTTACAGACAAGAACTTCTCCAGAAATACAGGTATTACTGGAGGGTAGAGTAAGTATCACCTTCTAAATTGCTCGCATGAATTGATAATGGTCTTAGACCGGATGTTAAATTTTTCTGTGACGTTGACTACGACCCTTTCTTGGTAATGCAAGACCAACAGAAAGTCTACGGTGAGGTTTCTGCTCCATTTATTAGTAGCCGCCCAGCATATCCTGAGTACATACAGGGTTCACTATCTCACTCTTCGAGTACGCCGCTACTATCCCTACTTTGTGGCAGCACGTCAGAGGTAGGTTCCTAGTTGAAACTCTACTTCGTCGGGAAGATCGACCGCTTTCTAGCCTTCATCAATGAAAATCCTGATTTTGTCCCTACCGATAATGCAATGGACTTCCTCTCCGACGATGGAGGAGAGTCCTATAACCGTTGTCACTGTAAGTTGATGTACATGCTTTGTCTGTCCTCAGTCTTCATTGCAAATCCATGAATGAATCCAGTCTGGAGTAACTTCGAGATAGCCGATTTGGACTTCTGGAGATCAGAAGCATACTCGAAGTTTTTTGACTATTTGGACGGCAAGGGTGGTTTCTATTATGAGGTGTGTTCAATTGTTGGATGCATTAGGGCTGGTGGTAGGAAGGAGTTTGTTGACTTCTTCGCTCAGCGATGGGGGGATGCGCCTGTACACAGCATAGGCGCGGCACTCTTCGCCCGGAAGGACCAAATTCACTTTTTCGACGATATTGGATATCGTCACGAGCCCTTCCAGCACTGTCCACAAGGAGATTTGCACCAAAAGAACAGATGCTGGTGCGACCCAACCCAAAATTTCGGTAAGTTGACATCTTGTACTACAATTTGAAGGGAGTTGACCACTATCCCTAAAAGACTATGAGTGGTACTCGTGCTTGAACAAATATGACAACTTGTTCAGCTCCTAGTATCCTACATACTTACGTTTCTACGTTGGCTTTGCCTGGCATGCTTTATGTTACAAATTCATAAGTTATTACCCCATCCCACCCTTCAAATGACGTCGCAAACCGATGGGGTCATGGATACAGTTATCATGCAACAACTATACGAATTCGCGTAGCGATATACATCACAACCGTAGTCGAACCTGACTACAGTATGCTATGCAGCAAGCTCAGAGAATCGATTGTGAATAATATTGGAACTACCGACAAGAATGTCATCGTTAAGGACAAGACATGTGATACGAATGCTCACCGAATCGTACAAACGTGTCCAGTTAGAACCTAGAGAACTGTCAATGAGACGATCCACGTACTCGCCGACGAGGGAATGTGTGAGAGCTGGTTGAAAACGTTCTCGGAGTTGGTTCGCCGTATGTTCGCCGAATGCGGCAAAGCATGGAAGAGTGGAGTCTATGGAACAAGGGTCAACGAATGCTCCGGAGCGCTGTCGGTTATCGCCCAGCTACCTTTTTGCATTAACTCCACCAAAGCTATAAAGACAGCCGAAGAAATTGGAACGCCAACGTGGGAACAAGCAAAGGACTTACTAACGATCCGGTCACAATGCTTCCTTGCAGCTTCAAATCCCTCCCGGAACAATCCCTTAAACTCCAAAAAGGCCGAGCCAGAAATACCGCCTAAAACCTCGACATACTCTGGGGGTAATTTGAAGGGAGCAGCCTCGAATCCCATATTCCCCGGTGAATTTGAGAGCATGAACCCAAAGTCGATGTGGATAAGGTGGCCTTCTCTGTCAAGTAGGATATTCCCGTTGTGGCGGTCTTTTATTTGAAGAAGGTAGGTAATAATTGAATAACCTTGACGGAGTGAATTGCCGTCCTTAAAAAATTGAGGTTCTCGAAAAATAAAAAAGCTCACCTGCGAGAGACTTTGCAAAGTTGTGTTGTGCACGAGCAAACTTGGCTGTCGATGGATCTCCATATGTGGATCGGAAGTGGTCCGACAATGTCACATAACCCAATCGACCGTCAGCTAGCCGACGAGCGTATTCAGCCTTCTTGATGGAGTGTATAGAAACAGCGTCTGTGATCGTCTCAACTAAACCCGATGATGCACCCGTGATCAGAATGCGGAAGCTAAGTCACTCAAGTCAGGCTGTGGTTGATGATCTGGCATGCAGGCAGAAGAAGCTTACTATCGGACCCAACAGTGACAGCGCTCCTCTTGCCATATCCGTTCGAACTCTCGAATCAGCTGCACTGCAAGTTGTTCTTGCCGCAGATCACCGCCAGTTTTCACAATGACAGAAACACAGTCCCAATTTGCTACCAGTATCTGAGCTAACGAATAACCCACGTAGAGAAGTATCATGTAGTCCGCACCTAGATGCCCATAAGGTGATCCATGCCGTATCCGACTCTGAGACAAATATCAACAAAATAATAGCGAATGCGTAGGAGGTACCACGAACCTTCTTAGCAACCCAAGACTCGCTGAACACGACCGCAGACGGATCAGCCTTTCTCAACTCTCTCTTGATGATACCCTCATCCTCCGCCGTCTTCATACCCACACTACTTCCAGACTCGAAGCCAAACTCACCCTCACGCATACGGGCCATGCGTTCTTCCTCAAGAGTGAGCATCTCCTGCATAATGCGGTCGCGAATTGCCGCAGCCTCAGCATGTTGTACGCGCATACGTGTAAGAGGTGCCGGGGTAGAGGTGTCATGTAACCTGGCGTTGCCCCCAAGCGAAGGATGAGCGGGGCCATTTGGCGTTCTGTCAGAGTTTCCACCCCCGAGCCAGCCCGAGCCTGGAAGCCAACTAAGAGAGCCAGAAGCGGAAGACGAAATTTCTTGCACTGTTCCATGAGCTGCATCCGCGCCAAGTCCCACTGGCTTGGACAGGGAGATGACGGTCTCGCGAACAAGGCTGGCATTCAACTGAGTGAGCATAATTGCTGCCGTTCGCATCCGTTCCGAATAGTCGTCGAGTGACAATATACGCTCCCCTCCGCTCGTGCCCGTGTTAGGTGAGCGAAGAGCATCTGATGTTGACAGTACTGAACGAGTGGACGTAAGTCCCGGGCTTTGTTCCGTCAGGGGAGATGGCAGCGGGGAGCCACGAGACCATGTGGCAAGCTCGAGTTCCCGATTCTTAGGAGTAGGCGGGAGGATGATCGTTTCAGTGAGGTCAATTGGACCGCGTAGGGACCGTCCTTCTCCATATACTTGTTCAACAAGATCCATCTCTTCGTCATCCGAGCCCGATAGCACAGAATCGCCTCTCCGTGGACTGTCGATATCGTTTGAGGCTCGCCCATCTTGCATATCTGCAGTGTCCTTTCCTAGAACTTGTTCGGACTCCACTGCGATATCCCCGATGGCAGCAGGATGCACCCTTGTGTTCCCAAAGGTTATAAGTTCTTTCGAGGCACCCTTTCTCTCGTCCTCCTTGGAAACAATGCGCTTGAGGATATCCTTGTTCCCACGTTTAGAAGGGTCGAAGTTGAGGTCGCCATGCAGAATCTCTACGAGCAAAAGATAAGGCGCTCGTTCAGCAGAGTTGAGAACCACGGCTTCGCCTGGCGGAATGCGAACGATTTTGTGATGGGGTTGGGTGTTGACAATATTGGTGGAATCACAGGTATCCGACGAAGAACACCACATTGGCATGCAGACCTATCAAAAAATGAGGAAGCGATTACAGAAAGCCGTGACAGATGGTACAAACTTCTGCAGGAAGTTGGTGGTTCAAGGCCGTCAATTCAGCTCGCAAAGCGCTAACACGTGCGGGTTTAGGCACGACCAAGAGGCGGTTGGATATACTCTCGAGCGTAAGGAGAAACTGCACCTAAACAAAACCAGGTTAGTCCAGGTGTGGTCAAAGTGGATAGTGGGTACAAACCTCTGACCGACAATATTGGCTTCTAAGAAGTTGAGATTGTGACCGCAAATCATAGGTCTGTAAGAGAGCGTCGACCGCCGCCATCACATTCTGCTTGAGTGGGGATGGAGATGACGGTATCGAAGGTGAAGATTGATATGGGCTCGAAACGCGACCAGGGAGCATGTCTTGCTGGTCAAGGGGATCTTCCGAGAATCGTGATCGATGTAGGGCACGGTGACGGACGAGCTCAGGGCTGGTTTGTGCAGCAACAATAGTGCGTCGACGGCGTGAGATTGATTGTGTCTGCGTACGTCCCTCCATGTCATTTTCAGGCGCAGTTACTGATTCTGTAGCAATCCCGTTCTCAGGTTCCTGGTAAAGAAGGTTGTCGTCATCTTCGCCTAAGTCAGCATTTACAGGGGCGCCAAATGGAAGATCAACTTCAGCCTCGACACTGCGAAGGTTCGCTCCGTCGTCGTCTGATCGACCTTGTTGAAGAGCCACTTCACCCATGACCTCTGTTAGCGGTGGCATAGCAGGAGATCCTGCGAGGACGAGGCCGAGACCAACCAAGGCGGGTTCGATACGCGGCTTAACCTTTCTCCGAAAAGAGGGAGAGGGGTGGGACGGAGGCAAGCCTGAATACGGACCCGAGGGAGGTGATGGCAATTCAGCAAAGATGATTTCATGGCATCTGTGAAGTGTCCTCTGACAGACGAGGAATGACTGAGAAGTTGGCGTGGCCGCCAAGTCTTGGAGAGAAGCTTGCATGAACCATAACGTCTCAATGGCCATGAGCGCCCTAGTTAACTGTGAGGACATCAAATGGACTAACAAACATGGCGATATGCGTGGATCGTTGTGCAACGTCGACTACGAAACACTCGAGCGCACGGGATTTCGACGGACGAGTGACCAAAAGGTGACTAGACACGTTGATGAAAGCTGGAACGAGTGATCGCAGCGCTGCACGCACCAGATGAAGCCCCAAACGTCGCGGAGGTCGTGAGTGTCGAGTTCACTGAGTCTGCGGGTGAGATAGTATGTGATGCCGATATTGTCAGCGTATAGCATGAGATATCTGAGAGCGACATGAACGGAAAAGAAGGAGGGGGAGAGGAAAAGCCGCAATAGCAAGGCATGAGACATGTCAAGAATATACAAGCAGACTCTTCCCACGACAAACCACACGTCGACCACCACCAACATGATTTGGCCTCTACTCGCTCTTTTATGTATTCCCCTCTGTATCGCAGCTAAAATATCTCCCCATGACGAGCTCGTGCAGCTTGCAGCAGCGGGGAACGGCATCATACGTCTCGACGAGCGCGTATTTGACCTCTTGACATCTTCCAAGCGCACCTGGTCTGCTTCCATCCAATTCACAGCGCTCAACCCCCAGCGCAGGTGTGCCCCATGCAAGTAAGTACCATAACGTTCTTGTGCAACGATTCAAGTCTTATTTGAATCAGGGAGTTCGAACCTTCTTTCAAGGCCGTTGCCAAAGCCTGGTCTACTGTTCCGCAAGCACACCGTGACAACCACTTCTTCGCTACTGCTGAATTTGACGATGCAGTTCAAGTGTTCCAAAAGGTGCCGGTGATTTGAATCGTCTATATAGTGCCTTCTGACAGCTGTGTTCAGCTCCAACTCAATTCTGCACCGGTGGTTCACGTCTACCCTGCCACAGAGGGTCCCAACGCTAAACCCGTTGCGAATCCGTTCAAATACGATTTCTCAAAGTATGACCCTATTTCTCTCCGTTGAAGCACTGTTCACCTCTCGCTTCCGTGTACAGTGGCTTTGAGGCTGGACCCCTCGCCGAACAACTATCCATCCACACCTCGATCCCAATCCCTTACAAAGCCCCCATCGACTGGTCCAAATTTGG
>JBBPLX010000026.1:0-87260 GCA_038090015.1 Leccinellum albellum
ATTCTAGAGGCTGCACCATCAATCCAACGGGGCATGCTGTATAGGGAAAAAATGTAGCTGAGACACCATACTATAATCTGTCTACCAAATGTTTTCAGATATTTTTTGTAGCTTACATGACAAGTGGCTCCGAAGGGTTATCGGTTATGAGGGAGTCGACTGTACTTATGTAAGGGTCTGCCTATGGGAGACTACTCTGCACGCCCTTGTGGTCACCGTGCTGTCTTGAAGTTCACTTCCAATATGGTGCTCAAGCCATCGCCAGTCGTTTCACCTCCGGTTCCTTCATCAACTACATCACCCGCTCATTCAAGGAGCCCCGTATCATCATTTCACCGACCCTCACGGGGATCAACCGCCATCCGCGAGTTTCAGCGTTTTTCAAGCGTCGTCACGGACCTATCGTTGCTGCTACATTACAAAGATTATCTACGCGGCCGACAAGATCTTATAAAGTGATCTTGCCTGGAGTCGCCTTCCGCCAAGTAATGAGGTAATTGACAGCCTCCGGGACGTTTCGTTAAATCCCATCGCTCAATGCATTCGCAAACTCGGAAGCGGTTGTCCAGGATAGAAAACCTGCTCCGGCCTAGCGAATCACATTCTTAAACGTGCTCGAAGTCTAGAATGTATGGGAACCGAATTCATTGGAGACATTCGGCAACATGGAGGTTGATGTGTGTTGACGAGTTGTACTATATCGGGTTTTAGTTGTTCAGTGTGTACGATACGCGAAGTAGTGCATAAATAGCAGCGGCGACTGAGGGTGTTCTAGAACACGTTCCAGATTCATAACCTCCCAAAGTCTTACACTAGTACTATGTCGGAATCGGGGTCTGGCACTCATTACTACGGTATGAGTAATGAGCCAGATTACCATCGCCATACACTGGCGTCCTCCTCGTTCGCCCATGGGAGTGTCTGCCTGGAATACCATTCTATCACTATTGTTGGTTCTCCGACTGCTTCACCGTTGGGTTGCGGGTTTCGTGCAAGACAAAATCTACAATACAAAAAATGCGGTGCTACATCTATTTATCGGCCGCCTGCATAACGAATTCTCGGCGCAATATCTGACTCGTGTCAATCACCCTGCACTCCGTACCATACACCATCAAGGCTCCCGCATCTCTGCAGGCTCCATCGTGCTCTACATGTTCATCATATACATCCTGTCGCGAAAATACCTGGTCACAGCCCCTGCAATGATATCCCTCTCCGAAGTGGACCGTCACGACGTGGCGGTTGATCGAGTCCTTTAGCATCGCCTTGGTGCACCCGTTCCAGAGGCAGCTGATTCTGCTATTCGTGTGACTTTGTTTGTGCCATTTACGTATGTGTGCGCCAACCCGGGTTCTGGAACCTACGATCCACATCCCGCAGGGGTCACTGGACTTATTCCATTGGCATTCATGAACGGTGATAATGCCATCGCCCGCGCTGGAATAGAGATCGTCTTCGTCGACCCGAATTTCACCAATATTGATGGCACGAGCGCGTCGAGAACGTCGGCGACCCAAGCCTTTCCTATCTGGGGACCGATAGATTGGAAGTAGAGGTTTTCCCTCGTCACTGACGGAGCATGTGGTATGTTCAGGGGGGGATGAGGAAATTTGTGCCAGAGAGTTACTCGCAAGGATGGCGGCATGATTGGGCTGATGCGCAAATATTTTAGCATTAATGGCCACTGACAGATTAGACATACTGACATCGGTGCCAAAGGGCGCATCACCGTTCCCCATTGGGCCCAAGAACCTCGGCGGGCTTGAATTACGAACGAGTGGTGTACTTAAAATGACCTGTGAGATTGGTTAAATATCGTGTCCGAGTGCACGGTCGGACGGATGGATCGCTGTTAAAATAAAGGGACTATATTGATTCAACTCCGGATTGAATGAATAATTATTGGCGTACCATCAGAGTAAGAATGTGGAACAAAGCCCGCGGCGCCCATCGGTAGTAGAGATTGTGACTCTGCTAGAATCACATGCGGACCAGCAAAACTCGGTGACAGGGACCATGTCCTGGTGTCCAGCAAGATAGGCACTCTGCTATGGAGGCGTCATTAATAATAAAGCCCGGAAATAAAATTAGTGAAATACCTTGATACATCACGATAATTGATGGGTATTGCATAGCTGGACCGTGTGTCAACAATGAGTAGATGACGTGACACCTGCTACTCACTTGCTTCCACTATTCTGGCGACAACAAAAACAAGAATCGATTTTTGGGACAATCGAGCCAGGTAGACCAGGATGCGGTGTGAATGGATCTAAAGCCTGACATCCTTGAGGAAAAATGGGACTCGGATCCGAGTCAATTGATGCGGATGGCCAGCATGGAGGACTTGGCAAGGAAAAAAAGTCGGTGAAGGATGTCATTGACAAAAATCCTTCTCACTTCCTTCGCCCGTATATGTACCCGGAGAAGTACTAGTATCAATTCTTCACTCTGAGGCACGGTCATAACTTTCCAGGGGAAACTGCCAACCCCGGTGACAAGTTGCCGAACCAAGAGAATCTGGGCAGTGTCTGTAAACGCTGCCTCCACACTAGTACTGGTTTAGATTTTAGGCCGGGGGGCTGATACCTGCAAAGCATTTCGTTTTAGTTGAATTTCCTCTTTTAGACACACTCGGTGTCTATTAGATTTTATGATCGCCGTTACTGCAACTCAGGTTGTTTACTCTCTGCCACAGCAAGGATACGCCGTGGAACATGTTCACACCCTATTTCACACCCTATTTCTCAAGGACAGGCACTAGGTGCAGTGATTTTTGATAACTATCGAACGAAAAACCACTATCCTTTTTACTAAGTATCTATAATCCACG
Organism: Leccinellum albellum; assembly: GCA_038090015.1. NCBI lineage: Eukaryota > Fungi > Basidiomycota > Agaricomycetes > Boletales > Boletaceae > Leccinellum > Leccinellum albellum. The sequence continues at coordinate 2,837 of JBBPLX010000026.1, forward strand.
ATATTACGGGGGCATGCTGGGTCACCACGTTCAAGTTATATCATATCGTATCAGTTGTTTGCCCAGTTGTATCGAGTTGGCATACGAACTCGTCCTTGAAAATGCCAACTTGCAATGTAACCTACTAATCGCGAGCACGAGCAATACATACTACTACTCAAGAATGATTGTCCGTCGTAGCTATGATCGATCATGTCGTGTTTGTTATGGGATGCGGCCTCGCTCGCACGGACAGCAACCACGTCGACCACATTTCGAATTGCGGGTGGGACCTGTGCGGTCTCCACTTGGAGGGCTTTGGTCATTACTTACTTTGCCATTTTTACACGGCGAGCGCTAGATGTTAAGTGATTGGATTCCCGGTCACCTGCTGCACAAAAAGTATCCACACAAAACACACAGCTCTTCACAAGCTCAAGTACGTACACTACGAATTGCTGTAAACCCCCCATCTGGCACGTATCAACCCATCACGGGAATGCCACCACGATCGATTACGATATATTCATATCAATCCCTGATAGACTTCTATCAGAATCTGGCTCTCACAAGCTCAAGTACATACATAGCGAATTGCTGTATTGAAGCCCCCTGTCCCGGATCAGCCTATCATACATAATCATGGGGTGCCACCACGATCGATTAGGACATATGATATATCCATATCGATCCATGATGTCAGGCTTCTGTCACGGTCAGGCTTCGCTGGCCCTTGCTCTCTTTCGAAAACCCGGACCTGGAGGCGTCCGTCACTATAACATGAAGAAGGGGACGCATATAGGTATCGAAACGCCACCGTTTCACGGATGCCTCGGACCGTCCGTTTTTCAGCTTTCGCGTACCGCGGGTGTACATGTAACTTTGGGCTTTGCGGAACAATGGCGATCTGGACCGATCATGTACGCGTACACGCTCTCAGGGAGTCGGGGAATTGCGCCTTGTGACACTACGGATTAGCTGTATTGTGTCACGACTCGGACACAATAGATCAACCATGGAAAGCAGTCCGACTTTTGTACACCACTACAGTCGACGTCAATCCACTTTCAGGCTGCTGCTTGAAAGAGGTTAACCTGGTTGATGGTGACCTGGTAAGGATCACCTCCAAATATAGGCCACTGATTGATCACTAGACTGTCCACGTTCAACTCGACCCGAAGCAAACATGTCCGAGTGGACTGAGGCTGCAAGATGTGTACAAGAAAGGGGTCAACTTGGTTAATGGTGGCTTGGTAAGGATCGCGCCCTAGTAGTATAGTAGGCCACTGATTGATCACTATACTGTCTACGTTCAACGATCTGGTACTAACCCAGGGATCTACGTTGGAGGACGTCCTGAGTTTCAAGATCGCATACATACCGCAGGCGTGAGGACGCTGCTGACGTCCAAGTGAGCGTCCAGTCACCGACCCATGAATGTGTCGCTGCTGTCAGCATTCTCATATCGAATTCAAACAAACCAGGTATCAGGCCGCTTTTGGAACGTTCGAACGCGAGGGGTATTCTCGTGAGCAAGCGCTGGGGATCACGGCCAACTCCATCACCTCTGCAGATCGTGCTTGCACGCTGTTTTGCGCCGAAAAGGAGAACTGGAACGTATGCAAGGATGCTGCAGAGAGAGGTGTGGGACCTGGTGGGCGCTGTCATGTTCGAGATGGTACCGTTGGCGAAGGAGGCCATGGCGATTTGGCGGGCGGTCCCGAGGGTTGTAGTAACTCGAACGTCCAAGTTGTAGGCAGGAACAGGGGTTATTGTTCGTGAGAACTTGTTACGGCAATAGCCGAGCGGACTCTGAGGAATGATACGTTGAGCGAGGTAGACGACGAGCCAGGAATCCCGAAAAGCCAGTCAACGTCGCGCCAGACGACGCTCAAACCCAAAACGCCGCAAACGGTGCGTATCTATGTATGTACACCACGCTGTGGTTTCCACGGGACAAATTTCGCACAATGGTGGTAGTGGATGGAGAGCAACCGGTGTGGATGACATTGGGAACACCATACTGATCTGGTCATCCAGGTCTAATCATGTCGTCAAAACTGCCCTCCATTCTGAGTGCTACAGATGAGGAGATCCAGCTCCTCTTAGCTGCCCAATGCCACATCGGAACGAAAAACTGCGACAAGCAGATGGAGTCGTACGTCTTCAAGCGAAGAGTCGATGGTAAGTCATCTTATAGAGTTCGGTGGGCTGGTTTGAACCCGACGACTTCATTGCAAAGGAATCCATGTCATCAATATTGGTAAAACCTGGGAGAAGCTTGTGTTCGCTGCTCGAGTCATCGCTGCCGTCGAGAACCCAAATGACGTCTGTGTCATCTCTGCACGCCCTTACGGTCACCGTGCTGTCTTGAAATTCGCTTCCAATACCGGTGCTCAAGCCATCGCCGGTCGTTTCACCCCTGGTTCCTTCACCAACTATATCACCCGCTCGTTCAAGGAGCCCCGTATCATCGTCGTCACTGACCCTCGCGTGGACCACCAGGCCATCCGCGAGGCGTCATACGTCAACATCCCCGTCATCGCTCTCTGCGACACCGACGCTCCTCTTAAATTCGTCGACGTCGCGATTCCCACGAACAACAAGACTCGTCACTCCATTGGTCTCGTCTGGTGGTTGCTTGCGCGGGAAGTCCTCAGGCTGCGTGGGACCATTCCCCGCACGCCCGACGGCTGGAACGTCATGGTCGATATGTTCTTCTATCGCGACCCAGAAGAAGTGGAGAGGCAACAGCAGGAAGAGGCCCAGGCCAAGCTCGCTGCTGCCGAGCCGGAAGCTCAAGCTGGCGGCTTCTCAGAGTGGGATGTTTCAGCTGCCCCTCAAGCAGGTGGTATCAACCCCGCTTTGGCCCAGGATGGTGGTAAGTCGCCTGCTTGCACCGGTTTGACTGCGTGAATAGCGATCTCACGTTTCGTTAGGTGCGCTCGACTGGGCTGCGGACCCTGCACCTGGAGCCTCCGACTGGGCGGCAGAGCCTGCGGCACCATCGAACTGGGCTGCGGAACCAGCCGCTGCCAGTGGATGGGATTAGACCTGGTGTCACATCTTTGTGGCTCAGAGTCGGCGTGCGTTTGGCGGTATGCGGATTATCGCGATGACTATGATTTTGATACTTCTGTTTACCTGCTCTCCCTCGTACATGATATATGAAAAATAAGAGCATCATGACAAGGTACATTAGCGGAACGTGCAAGCTTAGGATTCCTCATACCCTTGAAACAGTACTTCCTGTGCTTAGTGTGTTATAGTTTGACCGGTCACCGACTCGGAGTCATTCTGTTGACTTGGGGGGACGAAAACGATCGGGAAAGCACTCCAAATTGGCAACGCGGCGGAAGATCCAAAGGATTGGAACATGTTGGATGCGTGGCAGAGGAACGTTCTCACCGAAGATTTGGGCCTCAGAAAGGAAGTTTGGGATGTTGTTGTGTCCCTCCACATGACCTATATGTATGTCTAGAGCCAGGTGGAGAGTGCCCTTGGCAAGCCTCCGAGCATCCTTTATGATAATCTTGGCGCGCGCCTTGATGAAGAGACAGGATGCTGTAAGCGCGCCTTGAAGTTGGAGGGCGGAGTGTTGGGAATCGCGACAAACATACGCCGCACTCCAATCTTCCGCTCCACCATTCCGTTCCTTGGTGACTTGTGGCCATTTCCATTAACACGATTGCCAATCACATTTGCGATCCTCGGAGCCGCTTGTTGACGACCTTTAGGTTAAATCATGACAGGATTACCGTGATCTGGAGTTGGTACTAAGGAGCGCGATGTCAATGCCGGTGGCGGCCACTGGCACGCAAGGCAAGCTGGACTATAAAGGGGGGGCAGTTCGAATCCTATGCGTTTACTTTCCCCGCCCTGCCAGTGACTATTCAACTTGGTCTATGTGGAATGTTCAACCTGCGTTTTCACCCCCCCAAAGTCGGAGAATACTCATGCACACCATACTATTCGCTCAGCGGGTGCTACTATCAGCGGCTCAGCCTCGCGCTTCCCGATGTCGAATCACTGCCTAACAACTTGAAGTCTGTAGGGTCACGGGTTGTCGAAACTGGCGGATACCACCATATATATTACTTCCGAAAGACATTTCTTCGCCATCTCTCTCGGGTTCATAGAACACGAACGATCCCGGAGAGAGGTATGAAGCGTGTCAAAAACCTCACTGATTTATTGGTGAGGATGGACGCATATCCTGCAGCCTACGGCGGCTTCAGCGATATCTGGAGCTGTCAGCTGCGAGAAAAGAAGTCGTCTCCAGAGAGGGTCCGTTTGGCTTCTGTAGAATTGTTCCAGTGTGCGGTGCTCATGATCGGGATGCTACAGGTGGCGGTCAAGGTCATTCGGGGGATGACCATGAATGTCGAAGAGTTGCCGCTCAAGAAAAAGGTGACTTGCATCTAAGACATACTGTGATTTCCTGACTTATGTTACCAGGCTATCGATCAGGAGCTCAGAGTATGGGCTCAACTTGAGCATCCGAATGTGTTGCCTCTCTACGGTGTCACGGACGGATTTGGTCCTTTACCTGCGTTTGTCTCCCCATGGGCGGAAAATGGGACTCTGTCCGAATATTTGGAGAAGTTCGCGTCACGTCTTGATCTGAGGAAACGATTGAAGTTGGTACGTTTGTGCGATACTGCTAATCTTAGGTTACGCATCGTTTACTACAGCTCCGTGACATCGCAACTGGTCTACACTATTGTGAGTCCTCCTCGTATTTACGGAACACACAAATAACTGACGGATCTAGTGCATGCTCGCCACGTAGTCCATGGCGATCTCAGTGGCGTGAGTCACTTTTGCTTGAATCCAGTTCTTAGGGAGAAACTGACGTGCTGACTTATTAGTCAAATGTCTTGGTTACCAAAGACGGACGGGCTGTTGTCTCCGATTTTGGGCTCTCGATTCGGTTTGATACAACGGGATCTGGTGGTTCGTACCCGGGAAACATTCGATGGGCGGCTCCAGAGCTGTTTGATGCGTGTGTAGATGGAAGATCCGCGTCACAGCTAGCAAACCGACAAGCAGACGTTTATTCGTTTGGGCGTGTCATGTTTCAGGTATGTATCGCGTGCTTACTTATGATCGCGATCCCATTTAAACAACTCGTTACTACAATAGATCCTAACGGGCAAACTCCCGTTCCATGGGATTCAGAGAGATGCTCAGATTGTGATAATGATATCACAGGGTGATCAGCCGACTCGAGAGCTTAGTTGGGACGGCGACGCTATCCCGAACACGCTGTGGCGGTTTGTGGAGAAATGCTGGGCAGACCCGTCTGAGAGGCCATCGTGCGTTGATATTGTCTCCTTTATCAAGTGTCAGCTGGGTTATTCAAGCGGCAAGAGAATTGTTAGGAGAGCGTCGCAACGACGCCGATTCAGATATTCCTGGAATTAAATTATTTATAACAAATTGTACTATTGTATTACAGATTAGTTGATCCTCACTTCCTCAGAGAATCGGACTGCGGCTGCAAGAGCTTCAGACGGCATTATGAACATAATTACCCTGGATCCCGGCCTCTTCCTTTTGTCACCCTTGGTAACTCAGTACTCCGTGCTGTGTCATATGGCATATTTCTCTGCTACAGTGCTCGGTGCCACGGCTGCAAATAATGGACCCACCAGTTGTGACCACGGCAAAATTTTAGATATTTTTCTGGAACAACTTTGTATTTCCATAGTTGGTATAATCATTACCAATGGAGACGATACCCAAGCCTGGGTGATTGTGAGGCTCGAGCTGGCTTTACTCTCAACGGGATGAAGGAGACTCTACACCAAATCCTGTTTCTATCAAGCTTGTCACTGATGCCTTCGTCAGAATTTTTTTCCCACTAGTTGAAGCATGCTCAAATTCAATCCTGTGGCAACATCCCGTTCCTCCACCAAGTGGCAAGAACTCTAGAGGACAATGAAAATCAGTAGGCGCTAGGCCCACCTGTACGTCTGTTTCTCAATTCAGTGAATTTCAGTCAACAGTGATCGGAAATTCGATTTGAGGTTTCATTGAGACATTGCCAAGTCGAACGTCCCAGTCTCATTTGAAGATCCATCACTGCCAGGCTGTGGCATGTTTATAAGTGTCTTTTTCTTCCTCGAAAACAAGTTTATTGGCAGGCTGCCAAGGCCCAACACCACTCTAAAGTAAATCAAAACTCTACTTGGAACGGATGTGGCCTCTACAGGATTTCGCTTTTTTGGGTAAGTGAAAAATATCCTTTGGAGGCACCTCCTAAGGTACGTATACGTAAGGGTGATTGTCGTCAAACATCGGGTAAGACCGCCTACTCCATCTCAGAAATCGGCTCCCAAGGCGCCTAAGAACGCCTCAGTAATGAGTTCCCATGGTCGTTGAACTGCCTCGACTTCCCAGTGCAAAGAAATCAGCATACGGAAGATGATATTAAGGTTGGCCCGACAACCAACATGGCTTGTCAAGTTGGCTGTTTGGAGGTGCCTCCTCTGCCATCGGAATAGACATGTGGATGTCTGCCAGATTGCTGGTGTGATGCACTAAAAGTGGCAACACAACGAGGACTCGAGTTGCTGTATCAAAAGCGCCGCCTTGTCGGGATGGCTATTGGGGATGAGACGCAATGCTTCTTTCATCAAAATAGATTTGTCAATGTGTTCCAGGTCGCCGAGTCGTTCGGAGTGACAAGAGAACGAAAATGCAAGATTATCCCAACGAGCTGGGGCTTGCCAGGAGGTAATTTGGGGAAGACGGACTGCCTGCTCGATCATCGAAATAGACTTCTCAACGTCGTCTACGAGATGCCCTAGGAGTCTGAAGGGACATGTTTCTGCTAGGGATGACCGTAGGTAGCGGGCCAAGCATTCTCCAATACTGAAACTACGGATTCTAGTAGGATCGCCTTCGCTTTTGAATTGATTGAAAAGTAAGTCACCCAAGAATTCGAAGGCTAGTGCTACCGGCTTGCTAGAGCTTCTTGAGATATCATATTCTTCACCGTCCTTAATTGGGATAGAGATCCCCGCCATCATCTGCCGTGCAAACCACGTTCCTCCATATGCATCTCTTCCTCTACAACCCTGGATTATCTCGGGCATGCACGTTCATTGTTTGTGATCAAGATATTTTGCTGAACGTACAAAATTATGTAGGGGCTTGGGTCTGGAAGCAGACATTGAACATACTGATTTGATGTCTCGATGCGCGACGTGCGACCTCATTGAGTGTAAGTAGTTCAACCCCTGACCACATCCAATGTCTGCGCAATCGTGAGATTATCCAAATGCAAAAAACTGGTGCTCACCAGCCTCGTTCGGTTCACTTCAGAGTTCTCAGAGTTTTTCTTCTCGAGATAATCAGTCAGGGTTCCCCGGTTCATCCATGGAGAAACGAGTGCAATATTGATATATCTCGTTGTAGCACAGTGGTAGACGCCATAAAATGGTAGGCAATTAGGATGACATAGGTGTCTCCAGAGTATGGCCTCCTTGGACAGTTCCTAGAGTCAAAAGTTGTCGTTAAGCCACTTCCTATTGGGAGGTGAAAGGTATGTCTCACCTTCTTGTACTATGACCAATCTATATTGCCTCGTTTTAGGACCCTCACGGCGACCAGACGAAAGCCAATCCAGCGTTTGGAAACTTCTCCAAAGGCTCCTTGCTTTAAAGGTTCGAGATTAGCGATTGAATCATCGGTAAGGTAAATACCACGAGGACAGTATCCACACTCCTTTGATAACTTAATAAGGGCTTTAAAAACGCCCCTGATATCCATCCCCCAGTTCAACATTAACTTCCAATAATTGGGCCTCGTTTCAGTGTTTTGTTATTCTGAACTCAAGGTATCGACTGACGTTTGTGGAAAAGCTCAACGAGTGTTTCGGCCTGAATACCGCGCTGAGGTAGAACTTCCTTCTTCTATGGTTCAGTGATGCATACCGCCGCCACGGCAGCTAAGTTGTGGATATCACAGTCCAGCATCGCCATTCCATTCAACAACGCTGGGTTGCATTTGTGTCTGTCAGGTGAAACTTCCGCCTTGAGGATTATCAGTCGAGTTCGAAAGGGTGAAACAAGAGACCACGTACGGCATGAAGGAACGAGCAGCCTCTTCTTTATCATGTCGCACGATAGAATGCATGATGTGTAGCTATCTTCATTCCACCCCTCTACCAATTGTTTTAGATCCGCTACTCGATCGGACCAATCTGCATCCCAAAACCATCCGCGAGGAGCACACTTGACCATATGCGTGTAGGCATAAGCAACCAAGCCCTACATGCGATGTGAGATAGACGGTTGATAAAGCACACGGCAGCCCTACCGGAAATATTGGGACCTTTTGAACCAACTTCAAACAAGCCTGCCTTTCACTGTCCGAAAATCCCTTGAACTCTTCCACAATTCTGATGACTTCTTTCTTACTGGTATCTCACAGAGCCTCAGCATTTCCCTCGCCTGTGAATCCGAGTTCCTCTTTTTTTGCCCATCGATCATAGTATACTCCGAGTAGTCGTGCTTGAAATTTTGCAGCCAGAACTGGAAAGCGTTCAGCGTGCCGCGAACCACTGCGGCGCGGGAGGAAGTACGGGAAGAAGAGGCAGAAGCCATACGTGACAGAGAGGGAGGCACCGTGATTGTGGTGTTGCAGTCGCGAAATAGTCCTCTTCACTATCGTCGTCGATTTCGTCACTGTCTTCATCGTATCCGTGGTTGATGTCAGAGGTACCTGGCTGAAGATGTTCGCTCCCCATTACACCGCCAGCGAGATGTGAGCCGACATGACGCGCATACTCGTAACGTGGGACTATTTTGTGGCAGAAATAGCACTCCATGCGTGAGGGAGGAAGATCAATGGACGCTGTACGACGTGATAAATCGTTATTCGAACGCTACTTATTTCAACAAAAACGGGTGCACGCTCGGGAAACTTCAGGCGATACCGACAGGTTGATTTCGACAGGATTCGCATAAGAACAGCTGAGAACCTGTATAGAACGAAGTGCTTGTGCCATACAAAGACCGTGAATAACGTAACGTACATCATGCAATAAGACAGAGCTGCAGTAACTTTTGCCGCGTTTTACACTGGGTGCAGCCAGACTGAGCAAGTGTGACCAGTGAGATGATAAATAAAACAGAACGGATGTGTCTTGTTTATCGAGAGCCACAGACTCGGTGTCAGTGCTCGTGCTCAACGTCGCAACCGTCGCAACGCTCTTAAAGGTGGTGACTAGCTATTGTTTTTCGGAAAGCGCCTATGATGAGGTTGCTGTTCAAGTGTTGTTCCCGATTTGGAAGCGTTGAAATCTGAACAACTTGAAATAACTTCTTAGTACTTAGTAGAAGACCATCACTCATGTCAATGGGTTGTCAACTTGCACCGATTGTGAATCAAGCTATTATAAGGTGATTCAGGTCAGTTACTAAGCATACTCAGGCTACTAGCAAGTTCTATTCTGAAGTGACACACTGAAATTCCAGGAAAATGGCCTGTAATGGCAAAGTATTTTCACGATGCTAGACAGTATCGTAAGTATCCCTAAAGGTAACATGCAAGTGGACAGAAAGGTCTACACGAGTCATCTTCACCCTACTTTCATGCAGGCGAAATTTGCTCCCATACACCCGATTCCGTCAAGATGTCCTGGTGAGCTGGTGATGGAGCAGAGTTCTTCCTCGTCAATGAACTAATCCATAAAAACGGAAGTCTCTTTTCTGATGTCGTCGGAGGCACGGTAGCGCGCCTAAAAATATGTTGGTGCCCTGCGAAGCTGGCTTTGCTGCAATCGATACAGCGAGTGTTTATAAGATTCTGCAGTGACCCACTAGCTGCTTCGGTATCAACCATTGATGTGGAAGTTGTTGGCAGATAAGCAACAGAAGTGTCGTTAGATTTCGCGACGCCCACAATATCGTTCCACCATTCTTCCGCTGACTTCTGGTCACTGGCTCCGAGGACCACGACAATCCGGGGCGCAAGGTCACCGCCATAGGTGAGGTTGAAATATTCCCATTGCGACCTCACCTCCGAAATTCCTCGAGTCTGTTTCTGCGCGCAGAATATGAGTAGGTCGGCACCGCGTTTGACGGCCATACCCTTCTTCGTCTCGTTCTTAACCTTAAATTGCGTCTGTTTCCGTGGAACCTGGTAGATGCAAAATAGGCGCTCCGGAGTGCATCTCATTCCAACATTGAATGGGAGCTTGCTCTGCAATTCCGCGCTCAGGACGGATAGAGGGTTACGAAAGGTCATCCGCCCGGTGAGAGTCCGACTCGGAGATATGCACACAGGGTTCTGGAGCGTGACGGAGTGCTTAATAGCTCTATGAGGGGCAGGGGTCTGCCGGGAGGTATCGCACAGGATGACGTGAGCCACACGAGCAGCGTGTCCGTCCTTCGCTGGAGACAACATGGCATGGATATCGGAAAATGCCGTGTCAATCCAGCCGCGTCCACCTGGCGTCCATTGCTCGGTGCGACATCTTTCCGTAATCATATTGATGAGTGCTATTCTTGACATCCTTCGTCTTTCCTGTAGAATGGGGTTTTCCAGAGCGGACTCGAGGGTTGTCACGCAAGCATAGTTGTCGAAATACATCTGCAGAGCCGAGAACTGTTTCTCGTTCGTCAACCACCATGCATCCATGTTTCCTTCTTGATTCTCGAGCCCCGTGACGACAAGACAGATAGGGACTTTCTTCCTGCAGATTGCGGAGTAAAAGAGGTGGTAATTTGTGAGCAGCGCGGTCCGGATTCGTGTCCCTCGCACGCAGTAAATGAGCAAGTCAATGCCGCTCGCTTTGGACAAGTCCAGGAGAAGTTGTTTCAGGTACGCCTCCGCTTTTTCAGCTGGAACAGTTCCCTGAGTACCTTCTCCTAACCCTGCGGTATCCCACACTGCGAATTGCTGGTCATTTATCGTCAACAAGTGACGCGTATAAGACAGTGTGCATCCAGAGGCCCTGCTGGATGTTTCGGATATTCTCTTGTCGGCAATCAGGTTAATGAGAGAACTCTTCCCAACGCCCGTTTCTCCGAAAATCACAATGTTTTTGGCCTCCTAGTTATCGCGGCTTAGTCGATGGGCCCAACAGGGGTTCCGCGACTTGTGAACACACCTCCCTGGGTTTTTCCTTCGTCTCTTCTGATCTCAATTTCAATGTTGGCTATCGGTTCATGTTAGTGAACATCATTGAACATTTGAGGGAACCACACCTCTTTAAGTACCGTCATCCTAGGGTGAAGTTCAAAGTTTTGGTATGTTCAGTTGTTACGATACCCCGGATGTTTGCACTCAGAGTTGATGGTTAGTAGTTATAGCTTTTGGATGGACCTTCGCCACCCAGTACGCACTACCTCATACTTGCATGAGAGAACAGGTTCTAGTATGCCGTTAAGAGCGGAAAAAGCGTGCTTTTTTCATGATACAATAGGGTACAGAAGAACATCGAACCACAGCATTGAGGTCAACTGATGTTCGCTGCATGCGGAACACTCGTTTCACACCTTGCTTCATTCGTAATGTGTTGTTCAACATAGGAGCCTCATGGACAGGTTATTACCGCTGTACTTACGCATTGGTGAGCATGGCATGTCCCAGAATGTGTCGTTGACGTTATCATTTGCTTAGGTTAGGTTCGATTTATCAAGGTGGTAAAAGAACGAGCATGATTTGGAAGATAACGCACAGCAAGTAATGGGCGCTTGATACACGTTGTATCAAGTCATCCCCATCCCACGGCACGCCCCAGCGCTCCGCGCCAGAATCGAGAGTCTTCTTTATCTCTTTGTGTAGAGTTCAACAGATGCCGACTGCTTATCCTATATTCGTAGCGCCTACTTCGGCAGTTCGATGAATCCGGAGCCCGATTATCATCAACTTTCTTGCCTATAAATGTGATGGGAGTTCTCCCTTATGCGTTACCCCCGGTCTTGTGCTATCGCGTTCTATAGAGATACTCGGTATCTGAGCAGACAAACGTAGTGGTAAGTAATACGGTCTCCGATCACGACGTTCTTTCCGAAGTAACCAAGGTTGTCAGATGTCCCAAGAATCGCTGGCCCCTCCTCCACCTTACGAAAATCGGCAAGGTTGCTCTCCCAATGTTCTCGTCGTCGGCGAAACAGGAGCTGGGAAGAGTTCCGTCATCAACCTCATTGCTGGGGAGCAGCTCGCCAAAGTATCTTCTAGGGCAGATGGCTGCACGTTGGACGCCACGTCGTACGACATGGTACTCAGAGACGGCCAGAATGCTGGCTACCATGTCCGTCTGTTCGACACGGTCGGTCTGAACGAGCCGAGCCTGAGCAAGAACGATTATCTCACCGCGATCAAGAAGGCAAATGACCTGATCGGGAAACTGCAGCGCACGGGGGGCATCCGTCTCCTTGTCTTTTGCATTCGCGGCGGTAGGATTACCTCCGTCATGGAAAAAAACTATCTTCTATTCCGCGACGTCCTATGCCAAGGCCAGGTTCCAGTTGCGTTCGTAATCACCGGGATGGAGAACCAGAATCCGATGGAGAGCTGGTGGCAAAGGAATGCAGAGATGTTCAAGCAGTCGAAGCTCTTTTGCTCCTCGCACGTTTGCGTCACAGCGATCCGCGGATTAAACAACGCCTGCGCGATCCAGTACGAGGAATCACAGGTAGCGATCCGCAGGATGCTTTTGAACCATATGTCTGCAGGGGCCTCTTGGCGGCCCTCGGAACGCAAGAGCTGGTTCGTTTACCTGGCGAGCAGGTTGTTGAGATGGGTGACAAACATCGGGGATCACAGGAGGGCCTTCGGAGGGCGGGCAAGGCCACTAAGCAAGGCAGAGCTAGCGCGGTATCTCGCGGGCAAATGCTGCTTTTGCCGTGAGGAAGCGAAAGAATTGGCTGAGGAAATTTTGGCGCAGCGTATGGAGAGCACAACCAAGGAAGAGAGTGCTGGCTATCTTTTTGGTGCTTATTAAAGGCTGAATTTAGAGCACGGTTCCACAATGCTTGTCGGCCATTCTCCGAGTCAGTATTCAGTTTGAACTAGCTCCTTGTACAAACATGTATGGTACATTAAAACCTACTGACGATTTTGAAGTTGTAAACTATTTTTACTCGGATAAATGAACTCGGATGCGCCAACGGCTGTTGGCGCGAGGATATCATTTATCGTCAAATTTGTTCTCAGTAGATTAATATCACGTTGCCACGTGTATGAGTACTCGATGGATCTACAACTCTGCAAGTTGATATCCACGATTTCTGTATAGAGAGGGTGGCACCTGGCGGTCGATCGCAAAGTCATCTTTTGATTAGGTGGATTTGACGCGTCAAATAATAAATAGCGGATATGCAACTGATTTTCCCTGATGAATCGCAAAAAATCCGAGCCCCACGTGTGTGCGAAGCTTAGGAGGCGCACGATCCTCGGTATCAATGTTTTCCTAGGAAATAATTTCCACCAGGTTACGGAACAGCAAACACTACTAGCAGAATTCACGACAGAGAATCGCACAGCATCCACGCCACTGCTATTCGTAGTTACTATGACCCCGGAAAGTAGCCTCAAAACGCTCGTCACCCCCTGCCGAGGCCTGTGTGGTGGGGCGCATCCGGTGGTGTCATCCGGTAAAGATGTCATGGAAGCATGTCATCAAGGCCCATCAGGCACTCGCGATCTTTCTCTGAAACCCTTCATCACATGGTCATGGCAGGACTACTCACCTAATGCCAATGCAGAGATCCTGGGGAAGCAAGGGCCGTACCACCGTCGTAGATCTGCCTGCGTAGGCGCTCAAATTGATCATACAAATGGAAATGGAGCGTGTCTAATCAGCAACAAGTTCGCGTCCGCGGACCACGATCTATAGTAGTCTCGAACGTACGGGCTTTCCTTTCCACTATTGTCCATCAACGACCAATGTGGCATGCAAGGCGATATCAGCACGAATGTCGGGGTTTCCGGGGATAGCAACTCTTCAACCTTCCCAATACGGTCTGACGCTGGAACAACCTGCATCATATCAATGGAGAGGTTGGTGAGGAGGACAAGTCACCACGACACCACCAACACAGCTTCACGTCTCCTATGGGCTAATATGAAGCCTGCGATTGGCTCTGGACGCTCCATCACTCGTGTGTTCAGTGGAAATGTTGGTGGAGTTAAACACACGTCTACACCTCATGGGAATAATACACACTAGAGGATAACGTTGTCAACTTCACAATCATAACGTCATACTCACTTAGGTCGTCTGAACTGCCGTGGGTGAGCACTTGAGTTGAATAATTCATTCGGACCTGGTTGATTCCCACCCCAGTCAACTGACCAAGCTTACCCGTGCGAACCCCACATATCCGCCAAATCGTCAGAATGCCCGGATGACATGCATCGTCTCGTAAGGCATCGAAGACAACGAAGTGCCAACAGATAACGTAGATAGGCCCTCCAGGAACCTGACAGCCATATAGATCACCGTCTGCTCGTCTTCCCCGCCTTCCGCTTGCCAGCAAACAAGTGTTTTGGCTAAACACCCCAATGTCAGGTTCTGCATACCAATGCATATACGTGAGGAGCGAAAAACCTTTTTAACCCTGATAGCACGGTCACTCTCACCAGCCTTGGCGTGCATGTTACGTTCGCGTTGGCCCAAGTTACGTAGCCTGATGGCTTTGGATGCTTGCTAGTGGCGCATTGAATTAAGCCAATCATAGAGGTAGAAACGAGGCTATGGTGCTTTACCTGGTGATCACGGAAGCCCGCCAGCTGCCTGTTGGTGCGTGGTGCTCTGGAGTCCTTCGCGATGATAGCACCAGAGTTACCCTTAGCGCGCTTGTTGGAGGGAGGCTCCTCGCCATCGACGTCCATCCACTCGGTCTCGTTGTCATCGCCAGCCTCCTCTGCTACACCGTCCATATCCACATCCATGTCAGCTTCTGCCCTCTTTCGTTTCGCAGCTTGTGCCTTGGCTAGGATGCTGGCCCGTGCCTCTATGTTACTTGGATCGTAGCCAGCTTTCTTCAGTTCCGTGGAGAGCTCGGTGAGTGATCGGAGACCAGCCGTCCGAGGAAGGCGAGCTTGATTCTTCATCGACTTTTTGATACTTTGCGAGCGGATCTTGTGTGCAAGTGCTTTTTGTGCCTCACCCTTTTCGCGCTCATCTTCGGAATCAAACTGTACGCAGCCCAGATCACATTAGATCACGATACGGTCGAGCAAATATACAAACCATATCTTCTTCGCTGTCGTAGAACCCTTCTGCTTGCAATTTTTCCTCTTCACGCTCGAGTGCCTCGAGTTTTTCGGTAATGTCAGGATCGATGAAGTCAGCGACATTCCTGCCATCCATGATTTCAGGCATGACGTCAAACTTCCATTCATCGTTGGAGAGTAGATAGTTAGCTGAAACATCCGACGTTCACTCGTTCAATCACTCGTTAAGACGACAGACAACGAGGACATACTTTTCAAGTTGACGCTGAAAATGCCGTCGCGTTCCTCCTCCTGTTCGATGTCGTGCAAAAGTTTCTTCCTATCAGGATCGTTCTTGTCGTACTTCTTGCGCTCCTTCACAGCATCTGGAATAAAGGGCTCTCGGACGACGTCATCTCGAGGAACAGGCTGGGCGACGTGGATCCTGTTAATGATCGAGTTGATCTTATTCCCCTTGAGCTTGGAGTCAACGCGGTGTGCGAGAAGCGCATCGCAAGCTTTGTTTTTAAGTTCCATAACGCCCTCCTCGGAGTAGCACGACACTTGAACGCATTGCACGTCGTCCGAGTCGATGATCTCCTGTACGAGCAATTGGTTGTCCGGCGTCAAGTCTTCGAGACGCATGACGTCGATTTTGTTAATAACGAGCATCACCGGTTTACCAGTGAAGAGTGGCTTGATGGAGTGGAAAAGTTTACACTATGATGGGCGTCACATTATATCGAACGAACGAACGACAGTCTACGCACTTGTGCTTCCACCGTATAACCACACTGTTCACTAAGGTCCATAAAATACAACACGCAGCTCTTGAGATGCGCCAGCGCCGTGATGCTCTGCATCTCGATTGTGTTCATCTCTTCTAACGGGTGGTCCAATACACCAGGGGTATCGATGACCTGCCACCGCAGATATTTGTAGTCTAGATGGCCCACAAAGAGGGACTTGGTAGTGAACGCATATGGCTGAACATCGACGTCGGCCCGCGTGACTTTGTTTATAAAGGACGACTTTCCGACGTTTGGATAGCCACAAATGAGGAGCGTCCGGGTGTTGGGATCTATCGCGGGCAGACGAGAAATGTGTTGCCGGACTTGTTCGAGGTAGGCCAGAGGGTCTTTTTGTCTCCGCATGATCGTAGCCATCCTGAGAAAATCGAATTGAGCAAGGGGCAACTAAAGGCGAAAAGTCCCCCTGAACGACGCACCGACCGAGAGCGGCCGTCTTGAGTTGCTTGCATCTGTACAGACTGTCGCCAAACTTGAGCAAGCGGACGTAGTCTTTGGCTACCTGATCGATCAGATGCCGAGCGGTTCGAAGCTGTCCGAGTGCAAGCTTATAGTGGTTTTTGTCGTATAGCACGTTCATGAGCGATGCGAGAAAAGGGTGCAAATCCTACGCAACAATATTTCGTTAATCGCACCAAAACCCCCCGATTAGAGCCTACATCGAGGATTGGGAACTCGGTGAGAATTGCACCGAGCTTCTCGTCGAAAGAGTCTTGCGTAAATTTGACCTTACGCATATAAAAGTTGCGTATGCGACTGATCTTGAAGTTCTTGTGTATGACCTAGAATCCAATTGTCGAACTACTCTGATCGCAAGACATTTTACAAGGACATACAGTTGGCGTTTTTCGCTGAGTCCTGGACAAGACGATGTCCAAGAAATCTGCCGCCGTTGGAACTGGCGCTATGGCCTTTAGTCCGCTCGTCGACATCTTAATGAACCGCAGGGCCTGAGGGGCTGAGCAAAGAGACAGCTGGAGTGATTAGCAGAGTTAGTGACTCGGTCTTGACATGAGGCTTAATTTTTCTAGGAATCAAATTCTCACGGGCATCAACAGTACGTTGTTATTCCTACAACATGTAAGTGGCTACTAGACTAGGTCATGATCCAGAAAGCAGATATCGAAATGAAGGGTAACTAGTAGTAGTAAAGTAGAGTTCAAGGAGAGAAAATAGCCATACGTTCATCCAAACTCATAGATAGCAAACAGTGTCATCAATGATTTTTGATGTCTAAGCAAGACCAGTCCTGGCTATATGTGACCGAATAATGGCTTCGCCAACTGCAATTCATGTATGATCAGCGCTCAACTCGCAAGAAGGAATTCGGTGAAAGGACCAACCGTTGACAATGATAGCTTGCGTAGCGCGAATGTCCTGCAATGTCTAGTTAAAACCTAAACATGAGAACTGAGAGAACATCACGCACAAGCATGGAAGTGAAGTGCTACAAAATGCCGTCAATACGTTGAACCGATGAGCATGCGAATCACTACGTACAGCATACAGCGCTCTACGCCCGATATCGTTGCGCCTGTGTACCTGGATGAAATGGGCGCGGAAATATTCCGATACATCGGCAAACGTGTTTGGTCGGTCACCATACGACGTAATGCTAATTAACCAGCAGGGGGTTGAGCCAACAGCAACGGGGGAATACCAAAGACGAATATCACCCACTACTTCCGAACCTTGATCCCGGCTTCCAGTTTCTTCTTCAAAAGATCAACCTGAGTAAAGCGAGGATAAGCGAAGACACTGGATAAGACGCTTTGACCAAGTACCTTGTTGAGCAGAAGCACTAAGTGCGAGTTTTTCAGCAGTTTGTTGGAGCATATGGCAGTGAAAAGTTGGAGCGAATCATCCACCCTATTCGTTCGGGCGTCCTCCTCAAGATACTATGTTTAGATACATCAGAAAAGCAGTGTATTTAGCGCCAGCCACAGAACGTTATGAAAAACATGCCTGATCGAATGCACTGATAGGTGCTAAGAAGATAATCGCTGTTGCTGCAAGTGAGAAAATCACATCAGAGACGGATCATGTGAATAAAGATAGCGCCATGGAGTTTCCACCCGGTGGAATGCAATGCAGAATGGAACGGAATGGCGTACCGTCATCAAAGTAAGGCACCCAAGCATGTCTCTGTTCAGATGCGATTAGGTGGCATCGGCGGCGTGATAACGATTTCGACTCACCTGGCCACGCTGTGGAAGATGGGATGTCAACATCTCTTAAACTTGCTAGATGAAACCAATGCTTACTGCACCCCCAACGTCGTACATAAGCCAGTTGTATCGAGAACCACAGAGCTCGACATCAAAAGAGTGCTCAGCGACACCCAACGTTTGTAGGCGGACATTGAGAACATCGGCTGAGAAAACTCAATAAGCACGTGAGCAGCATATCAAAAGGGGACCTCACCTGTAGTGGGTAGATAATCTGGTTGTGAAATCCGTTTCACATTATCCAAGAAGCTGTGCTAAGATTCAGCGCAAGCGAAAGATGCCAAGACCTATATGACCCACAATGAGGCAGATTCATCGAGTCGTAATCTACGATTATTCAGAAGTATCCGGACAGCAGGGTGTTTCCAGAGTTCGTCAATTTCATCTTGTGTAGCATTGAGTGTTCGTGAAGCGAGGTTCGTGACGTGGGCGACGGCGGGAGCTGGAGCACCTGTTGCTGGGAGTGCTCTACTACGGTTTGGAGATAGTGGAGTGACGAGGGCTTGCCATCCCGCCCGGACATACACGCCCGTGCGGCCGCCGGTGACAGAAATTCCACCACTCAATTCAGAAGCCAGGGAATCCTCCATCGAGATAAGGGAGACCAATTTCGACCTTAGTTGCGATACTTCGCCACTGAGGTCTCCGAGGGGAGCGAGGGCATGTGCAACAGCTTGGCCCTCTGTCGAGTCGTCGGATCCAACGTTGGCAAGCTCATAATCAAGTTCGTCGAGGATCATGCGCACAGCTTTGATGACATTAAAGTAGACGACGGGTCTCCAGCTGGGACGTTCGTGTTCGAGTGTTTGATGAGCATAGTATAGTTGGAATTGCTTCTGTAAAGTGGACTTGCCGGACTCGGCTTGACCGAGGAGCATGACTGGAGGAATCAGAGTAAACTATGGGTGTCCTCATGGCTAGATCGATGACGGTACCTTTGACCTGTTTTCTCTGTGCATCCTTGATTCGGGCCCATTCTCGCTACAGGACCTGATGAGGGATATCGAAGGAGACTTAGAAGTAAAAGACGCCCACCCTGAGCTCATCGTCTATTTTCTGGCTGATGCGGGCCGCGTCTTCGTCATAGAAGGGGGATGCCTTTGAAGTTCCGCCTATGGACTGTAACAGGATTGGTTCTGAGGTGGAGTAGGCATGTCCAACTCGTTTGCTCATGTCCGGTGAGCAGGTGAGACGGTCACGATGATGAGTGCTCGAGCGCAACGTCTTAATTGCATTCCCGACAAGGAGAGTCCCACGTATGTACAGGCGGGGCAAAGAAGCTGATCAGGTTGTACCGCCATCAAAATTTAGGCAATTGTTGTAACTACCACGCTACCCTGAATTTCAGTGGCGCTCAGCCGAGTCAGCTCTGGCAGATTGCACAACTTAAACCCGGTTGTCAACTTGACAACTCAGACCTTTACACTTTGTTATGTCTTGTAACTTGTCGCCATGCCCGAGAGCCACCGTGGGTCCGCGTGTTCAGAAATCAAAAAGGCAGTGCACTGTAGATCTACCGTAATAATGCGGCCGCCGTGAGGTGTTCCGGATTCTTCAAGAAATCAACTAGCACTATTGTCGTCACTTTCGCGGCCAACCTACATAGCCATTCGTTGCGATCATCCGATGAGTCCCCTCAAAACTTGAGCTTCAAGCTTGAAGCGACGTTGCAGCAAACTCCGAGGCTGGGCGAAGAAGCTCTGTCGCCCTCTCGATAATCACCGAACGGCGGCAATGATTGCATCGCTTCGAAGGATATAGCCATGAGCCACGTTCTTCACCGATATGTCGATATGGAGCGCTTTTCTGCATCAATGTTCATCCGAATCCCCAAATGCAAAAGAGACGACTCCGGAGGGTTATTATTGTGATGATCTATTTGTCCTAATCGGCTGGTGAATGCAGTGCTAGTATCGTATGTATGGGTACTAGTACGACCGCGTGATCCCTGCAAACCGGTTCCGAATCCGAGACTTTCTATGTTCGCTATCCTCATAAATCGCCGATGGTGCAATGCTCTGCCGTTGCAAATCCGTTCCATGTTCTAGTTGGAGGTCAATGTTTCAATACCTTCTATACAGTTGTCGACGTATCTAGCCTGTCCGGTCAACTGAGATCGACCCGAGATTGTATACACAATATAAGAGATCGGCGCCGGATGGGTCCTGGTTCATAGCCTGCGTCAATCATGGCCGGTGTTCACAAAAGTAACCAGACCTCAACAAATCAGCACAGTAATGTTGGGATGGCGACCCAACGGCCAGCCTCGAGCGCTTCTCTAAATCATCTGCTCGCTATTGAGATCGTTTTCACCACCACCACCACCACTGACACAAACTTGACTTCGTGGCTCGTAGGTGCAAGAGCCACAGCACGGCTCAGCTGAGATGAGTCACAAGAGCTCAAGTCGACTTGAAACGCATGAGCTGTCGGACTTCTGGCAGCCATTGGCGTGTGAGCCGCGGAGATCAGAGCCCAGCAATGTGCAAGTCAAGTATAGTGAAGGAGGATTGCGAGTGCGTTCTATCGCAAAAGGACATCGTTCCCGTAAGAACAGGTCGCAGTGAAACATCCAGGCAGACTTGAGCGGGATGTAGGCTATGCATACGCCACCATACGTCAAAGAATGGGTGCATTAAGTTAAAATAGTCAAACTCCCAGAGACATTTGGACTAGTCTTGCGTACCTGAGTGAAGCGAGGAGGCTGAGCGAACCTATAATGACAGGTCCTTTTTATGTTCGTCCATGTGATCAATTCGACGTAGCGAACAAGACTAGTATGGACTCAGATGAGTTAGTTGACATCCATCTTTGACGTGTAGTGCAATACTATGGGATGGACTCACAGTGAATGGACTCTACTATGAATTTATGACCTTCGCTGGTAACTTGCTGTCAGCCTCTGGGGTAAGGGGACTGTGACGGTTGTCTGAGTGTATGTCGGTCATCGTTCCAGCAACTTGAATTTCGAACTCCAGTGGCGACCCTGAGGCTTGAAGTTCCTCTCCAATTATCGTTCCTGCACGATAACGCGCACCTTCTGCCAGGCGCCCGTGGTTTGAGAGATGGTAACAACGGCACAGACAGAAAAGCATCTCCTATGGCATCCAGGACGGCAACCAAAGTTCGTGGTCGGGGGAGGTTCCCAGATGTCAATGTACGAGTGGGCTGCGGATCGCTCAGAAATACGCCATCTCAGTTCTCAGAGCGACCTCTCGTTCATGAAGGCGAGTAGCAACCTCACACAAACTACCGAATATTGTATGATACGTCAGTTCACTGACTTTTGTTTGTGACTAGTGCTTCGCATGGTCACCGGATCCCTCTTTTGATGATTTGTTCGCCATCGGTCTCACTTCCGGACGTGTCGACCTTGTTCGCCTCGAAGCAACGAAGGTGGCCAGGAACGGTGTCTTGTCTAGCGGACCCGTGGTTTCTCTCACCGTGCGCAACTCACGGTCATGTAATGCGCTGGCTTTCTGTGAGGCTGACACGAATTACCTCGCAGTTGGCCTCGACAAGGTCCGCGGCGACGCCAGTCTCACCATTTGGGACGTACAGTCCTGTATCCCCACTTTATCAATAACTAACAATGTCCCTGCTGAAGAAGCGAGCGTGACCCGGCCGTATCCTCGGATAGCAAGAGCAGACGTTGGTTCACGGGCAGACCCGCGCGTTCTACAACAGCACGCCCAGACCGAGGTGGTCTCAGCATTGTCATTTTTGCCACAATCCACCTATCTGTTGTTGGCCGGGATATCCGCACGATGGCTACGTCTATTCGACTTGCGAAGTCCGGTCCCACCCACGACGAACGTGGCAAGCAAAGTGTCGGGGATAGCCACCAACCCCACCGATGCCAATCAGGTTGCCTGTTGCGGAGACGCGACCGTTACTATCTGGGATGTCCGCAAGCTATCCAACCCTCTTCTTACTTTCTCCGAAAAAGAGGCCGCCGCCGACGGCGCACGACCTCGCCCTGGTTCTGTCATACATCACATCGAGTTCTCGAGTTCTCGCAGAGGTCAACTAGCAACAATGGAGAAGGATTCGAGCTATGTAAGGTTCTGGGATCTTCTGCACGCCCAGGGTATAGATGGCACATCCGACGGAGATCGGTCGAGGGATTCGTCACACTCGCGGGTACCTCGAAGGTCCTGGACCAACCTGGCGTGGGCTGCCGCTCCTGGCGTAAAACAAACTTCTTCTGAGATGCAAGAAGCTTCTATATTAGTCCTCGCTGATACGCGTAGAAGTAAGCATGACGGTGTATCTTTGGATGTACCAACGGATCTCTAATACATGTTGACAGCGAAACGTTTTGCTCGACCTCTCGCATCGTTTACTCTCGTACCTCATTCCCATCCGTTCTCGTTGACGTCTGAAGTCATGGTGGTCAACAAGGATGGAGATCTGGAGCTGCATGCTGTACACGACACGCTGAAGCAGCTGGCCTGGAGCGCACGCGGGGATCTCGCGATCGGTGTTGGACGATCGCACAAACTTATTCCCGCATTCCAGAGTAGAGATTCCTCTTCCTCTTTACAGCCATGGGACGTCTCCAAGGTTATGGATGACAAATTTGCCTCTGGAGGCCGTCCCAAGGCAACGAGTTCGGAGTTCGTGGAAGGCAGACGGGAGAACGACGGGATTCCGTCTAACAGCCAGGACAGTTTGGGGAGCGGGAAGCAGACGAAGTCGCGGACTTTTAGTCCGGCGTCGTTCCGCCATTATCCCCTGGAGGTGATACCTGTGCGCGGTGATGGATCAGCACCCGTCGAGCGAACGCTCGAGCAACCGAGCAGGCATGCGGCAAGCAACGAGGAGGAGAAGAAGAAATCTCCACGCGTGCAGGTTGACAAACTCGCCACGCCAAGGAGCAAGAAGCATTCCTCGCGTGCAATTCACCAAGTCGTGGAAGATGACATCTCGATGGTGATGAGGCACAGGCTGATTCGGGGCTATGGGATTAAGGGGGTATGTAGTCAATCACCAACTCGCTTATACATCTGTCTCATTTGCAGTGCCAGATTACTCATAATGCCGACATTATGCAAGACGACCTCTGTTTATCTGATACGTTGTCTACGCTCTGGAGGTGGATGCGCCGTGCGTGGTGCTGACCCGTGTTCCAGAGAACGCTCACCGATGCTCCTCCTAGATTCCAGAGAGATAATATGCATTCCTACATCAAAAATCCATGGATATGATTTCTCGAACCAAGGACTGATGGGGATATGGGAGGGTTTCCAAGCGTTGCCTCAATCATCCGAGCAAAGGAATTCCGTAAACATAACGAACGATTTATACTTGACGCCCCCCGCGCGCGATTCAAGTTCTTCACTCAGTCTAGGCCTACCCGCCGCTTTTTCCCAATCCTTTGAAGATTTGTCTTATGGCGACTTTAATGCTGCCATCACGGCGATCCTATCTCGCCATGGCGTCGAAAAGACACCCTGGTCACTGGCGTTGCGTACGAATAAATCAGCACAGCGAGAGTTGGCGCTCCAATTGTGTGGGTGGTATTTGAAGAGTGACGAGCTCTCTGAAGCGATTAAAAAGTATGGATTCATGCTAGTCGTCGTTCGTGCCGTCTGAGCAGCATGTTTGCAGATGGGAAAAGGACGGACAGCAGTCTCGTGCTGCTTGCTGGCTCGTGTTTACCAGACAATATACCAGGGCACTCGAGCTGCTCATGCGCAGCAAAGGTACGCTCCTCGGATGCCCTGTCGCAATCCGTTACTTGATTTTACTGTGATTTAGACGAGATGCATCACTTGATGACGGGAACGCTCGCGGCACTCATTCCGGGAAGCACGACAAGCAGCGAGTTACGAGATCATTCTGAGCGGCTGATCGTTCGACTGCAGGACCCATATTTCCGTGCTATGTTGACACAACTGACGTCCAAGGACTGGTCCGAGGTGCTCGAGGAAGAAGCTCTCCCACTCCGGGAACGTCTCGCCATCGCCTTTCAGTTCCTTGAAGACAGGGCTCTGTCGCTGTACTTGCATCGCACTGCCGAAAGAGCCTCTGCCAAAGGAGATATCGAGGGTCTAATGATCACTGGGCTAACTCCAGGCGGATTGGACATTTTGCAAAATTACGTTGACCGCACTGGGGATATACAGACGGCGGCTATCCTCTCGTCCTATGTGTGTCCGGCAAAGTTCTCAGATATGAGGGCCGAGCGGTGGCTGGAGGCGTACCGGGACTTACTCGATGGGTTCAAGCTATTCCATCACAGGGTCAGCTTCGACATCGAGCGCGGTGAGATTCTTCAAGAGGCCGTGCAAAACGGGGACCTCCCGCCCTTTGAGTGGGCGCCGAAACATGTTCTCATCCGGTGCAACTATTGCTCTAAACCGATGAACCCTTTGGTCGCGGATGGGGCGACCAAGAGTCGGGTGAGTGAACGCGTGATCACGCTTTTTGATCTGCTGAACTGGAGACTAAACTCGCTGAAGCCCACTGGTTGTCCGAACTGTAATCGCTCTCTGCCACGGTGCTCTATCTGTTTGATGACGCTGAGCATGATGCCCGACGCAAATCGGAACGCCGAGCTTCTCAACACGCAAGTCGCATTCAAAGGTTCGTGCCAAACGTTTGTTCTGAGGGTTGATACGGATTATGACGTTCCGCACTGGCAGATACAATCGAAGACGCCATCGTCATCTGCCAAACGTGCAGACATGGCGGGCACGCATCACACATCCTTGACTGGTTTTTCGGTGAGGAGGGTAGCAAGGCTCGAGGAGTGTGCCCAGTTGCGGATTGTGATTGTCGCTGCGGTGACGAATTCTAGCGATCGACTGGCCCACCGGTAGAGGTTATATCCGGTCACTGAATCGTATAACACTCATTGTATTGGTTTGATGAGTAGTGATGCGCCGAATTGTACATGTAGCTTGCACCACTATCTAGAAGACCATCATAGCTCTCTGCACGAGGCAGGGAGCATAGTGCTGCTAGCGAAAGCGAAGCCCTCGTGGGTCATTCTGTGCCGGGAGATAATGACTCTTTCACTTTGGACGATGTGCGGAAAGAGTGATAAGGAATCCGGCAGGTAAAAAAGCAAAGTCGTCGCGAGACAGCGTTTTATTCTCTCAATGTTTGTTTGGTGTTGTGTGTAGCGGCTCCGTGGCCGGCAATTTGAAGTTCAAAATTTAGTACCGTACAGTGATTCGTGAGTCTTCATGCAGCACCACACTAGCGGTATTTATCCTGCATGGATAATTTGTTGCACTGTACCCTAATGGCAACAAAGTTTGCTGGCCTGGAACATGCCTGGAGCTACTAATACTTAGACCGCGCTATCTCCTTTAGGATGCACATGCGTCAGAGCCTGTGACAGATCATCTTTATAATGAATTCTACCCCCTTGTTGGGATAGCGCACAAGATTGCCATCTATCCGTGGACCTGGCAGCCATCAAGATCTTTGTCAAGCAAGGTGAGTATGTTTCTCGAGAAGGCTCACCCATATAAGTAACATCGGTCGATATCGATAGGCTCTCGCTCATTTCTGCGCGCCTTGATCCTAAACTGTTGTTTTGTCCTGCAATCATAGTCCGCAAGATGACCACCAACGTCCGTTGCTTCTACTGCAATGAACTCATGCCTCAGGGCGACTACAACTCCCACATAAAAGAGAAGCATGCCACCCCTTCCGTCCAAGACGTATCCAAGGTCGCCAAAGAAACCTATAACCTTTATTATGCAATGTATAATCAGCAGCGGGGAAGGCCGGCGCGCCCTCCTTCCAAGCGTGGTTCCACAACGTCCTCAGTTTCGTCCTTATCGTCCGATGCCACCCTCCAGGGCAGTGCTACCGACGCCGCCAAAATGAGCACCTCGTTCTCTGCATGGCAGGAGAAGAACAAGTTTGCTGTCACCCAGAGCACCAAGTACGTCACATCTGACGACGTGACCCTTTTCCGCGTGGATCGCTCGGATCAGCCTCGGACTGCTGCTTGGTCTCTCCAGAAGTCGATCAAATACGATATCCAGGAGCTCATGAGAGAGTTCCAGGAATTGCCGAGCGAGGACCGAGAGACGCGCAATGACCTCATTCGAAAACTGCCCGTGTTTGCCGTGAGCCTTGTAGTATTTCGCCACGATTTTGTTCTTATGCCAGTCTAGTGCTTGAGCGCTTACATTTTCACCCACTTGAAGTTATGCGTTGCCGACAAGCCAAAGTAGGGATGAACATTTAGCGGCTTTTGATAGAGATCTCAATTTTTATCTTGTAGATTGATGGACTCATTTCTACTTATGACGCAGGAATGGATTGATAACCAAGACGAATGGTGCCTGCTCAACTGCCAAACTATCAAATCAGCCCTTTCTAGCTTTCTTGAACAGGTGACGCATTCGTTCGGAATCAATCTCTTTTCTCTCTGATGTTCGTTGAAGTGCCAAGTACCGTATCATAACTGTAACCAGCAACTCTTGGACAATGCGAAACTCCGCTACCTAGATATCCATAGTCTGGCTGCATTGTTGATCATCTATTCCACTGAGCAGAGTCACTTGGAATCTTTCTATGCGATGAGGGATAACCAGGCCCAAGCGATGCTGGATTTGCTACAGGAGGCATGGTCTGCTATCCACATCAACATGTTGTTAATACTAACCTGATGTGTAGTTGATAGATCTAAGATCCGATCAACTTGACGTATGGTATAAACGCCGATTTTTGGATGCAGTTGTGAGGCTGTCCAGGAAATCTCGTCTATACCCTCGATCTATGAACATTACGGGAGTTGATCAAGTCACCAGTACTGGCGAACGAGGTGGTTTTGGTACAATATTCCGCGGAGATTTGTCCGGAAGAGTTGTCGCTTTGAAGGAGTTACAGATGGCAAGTCGCGCGGCCCACGACTATCTGAAGGTAAGGATACTTTGCATACTTAGCAGAACACTTCAGTGACGTTCGGTATCATCAGGATTTCTGTCAAGAGGCTGTCGTATGGAGAAATGTCCATCACAAGAACTGCCTTCCATTTTACGGCATCGCCAACGTCGACGATAATGGGGTGTTGAGGACCTGCATGGTTTCTCCATGGATGATAAACGGGAATTTGTCCGTTTACCTATCTCGCAAACGGGATGCTCTACGTTTGCCCTTGGTATGTCTTGTCTGTCATGGGAACACATGATTGCCCACCTTCCGCTAGCTGCTTGACATTGCAAACGGGTTGGAATACTTACATACGACGCAACCCACCATCGTCCATGGTGATCTCAAAAGCGTAAGCGTCCTTAGGGCTCCGCGATGGGTGTAGAGGCTCATAGGGCTCGTACAGCTGAACATCTTCGTCACTGCTTCAGAGCGGGCGTGTCTCGCCGATTTCGGCCTTGCTACCGTTAATGATACGCAGGTCGTGGTTCCCACGACCGCCAACGGCATCCGCGGTACCGCTGGATACATGGCACCCGAACTCATCTCGGTCTGGGAGGAGTCGGATGGTGCAGCTCTCCTCGCCCAGCTCGATCGACGACGAAGTGACATGTTCGCCTTCGGTTGTGTCACATACGAGGTGAGCGACCACCGTCAACTCATCGCTGGTGGAGGTAGCTGACTGACACGCCCTCTTAGGTGTATACAGGCGGGCCGCCCTTCCAAGGGAACACCCCGACCGTGCGCAGCCAGCATCTGTTGAGCGGCCGCAGGCCCCGACGCCCCACCGATGCGCGGCCGCTCGAGCTCGGGTTGGACGACGACATGTGGATGTTCATCGAGACCCTGTGGGCGCACCGTCCAGAGGCCCGGCTCGTGGCGGAGTCAGCGCGGGACTACTTGAGGTGGAAATCGTCAGCTTCCGGGAAAAGCGGGTCTAAGCCGCAGGACGACCCCGACTGGGATACGGGTTTCTTGAACGATCTCGTAGTGGGGGATGCCTTCATGGTGTAATAGCCTGGGAGTTTCATTAAAAAGGTTTTTGCTTACATGCGTATAATAATATTGATGTGTTCGGCTTTAAGCTTCAAGGTTTGTATAATTCCAGTGTATGTGTGTGCACTAAGCTACAAGAGTTCTTCGCTATGCAGGACGAGTCGGCAGGCTTGACTTCCTTCACCGCATTAGCTTTTCGTCAACTGCCCAAACTTGTATAGAAGGTACATTTACGAACTTCGAAACTTACTGCATGCTACCGTGTACAAATGTACCGCATCGCATGCTTACAGCACAAATGCTATTGAAGAGAAAAGAAAAGTTGCTGTCGAGACTGAAGTAGGTGCCACTTGCATGTTCTTACTACGGCCACCGCAACCATAAATCGAATGCGAGATGCCTTAACCCCCAACACGTCCTCCCCTCCACTACCATTATACGCAGACCTATCTCATCACCAAACATTATACATCAAATTGGAACTCGTCGTCATCGTCGAACGCGTCCTCAAATACGATCAGGCCCTCGAGGTCCTTCTTCACGTCTTCTAAACTATTGCTCTTCATATGTGCAACTATGTGCGTGTGCGCGTTCGACTCGAATGCTGCCTTGGTGATCGTCCCGGACCTCGGGCGTCCGGCGTTGGGCGTGTTCGGCGAGGACATGTCGGAACCCAGTGAGGCAGCGATGTTCCTCGCGACCGGGGTAGCGCGGGTGTTGTCCTGGGTCGTGGCTTTAGTGGCCTTGACTGGTGCCGTCGGCACAGCGGGTCGTGCTGTAGGCTTCATTGTAGGCCGAGAAACGCAAGATGCGCGGGAAGGCTGAGCAGCGACGCTGGCGCGTACAGGAGGCGTCGAGCGTACGGCCGAAGGTGCTCGTGTCGTAGCTCTCGAGGAAGGGGAACGTATCGTCGATTGAGACGTGGGAGCACGCGTCACGGGCTGCGAAGATGATATTCGTGCTGCGGTCGTCGGAGGGCGAGCGCTCGAAGTGGTGGGAAAACGTCGGACAATAGGGGGCACTTGAGGCTTTGCTGAGAGGTTCGTGCGCGTTCTTGAGGTGGTTCGCTGTGTTGCTGGACGTAGGGCCGGTTTAGTGGTTACGGTAGACCGTTGCTTTAGATTGGTTGTTTGAGGTTTGACTTCTGGTTCCGGTTTGGCCCGGGCAAAGGGGCTGTCGTCTTCTGCTCCAAAAGCGTTGAATAAAAGGAGTCAGTTTATGTGTGAAAACTCACCGAGTTCTGGCTGCGGAAGGACGGGCTGAGCAAAGAAATTGCCTTCAGATGGATCAACAGTGAAAGTTAGGTCCGTGCTTGGTGGCTCGTCCTCGAGGGAGTAGGAACGAATTAAGGCCATCAGGGTTTTGCCGACCTCCCTGTAGTTTGGCATTTCAAAGGGAGGCTCGTATGGAATATCTATTGGTTTGTTTGCTCCACAAGACAACTAGATCTTATTACAAGCGCTTACCCTCGACCTTTGGTGGCATGTACTCAATCTCGTCATGGCATTCTTCTTCGACTGACCTGTTTGCAGCTGGTGCATCGACTTCGATTTCGATGTCGCTAACATCCCAGTGTTTACCATCGGTGATGGGGGTTTCAAAGACTTTACTAGCACTGCGAGGCAAACGATCATGTTTACGAGCAGAGCTGGGACGGAGAGACCCATCAATCAGGGCGGGCTTTGCAAGCTTTGCGCCCGCAACAGCGGGCTGGTTGGTGTTACGATTTGGAAAAGGTGTTTTATCACCAAGGGGACGCGTCGTAGGTGTATCTTTCGTCTTGGATGGACCAACTTGCTTGCCAGGGGGGTGTTTCAACACCCGGTCTGTCTCTGTTCGCGCATATTAAGTACAATTTCCAATGGTATGAGGACGTGCTTACGCAGAGTCTTGAACTGTAGAGGCGTGTTCTGGACAGCCTTCCTCCCCTTGCCTATGATAGTCGTGGGGACATTGCGAACTGCATTTTCCTGCAGAACATTCCGTGTCTTTGCGAGCGCATGGCCTGGGGTTTTGACCAGCGTGCCTCTATCGGCGTCGAGAGGCAGGCCCGCGGGCCTCGCACTGAGCATCTTGCAGTCACTGAGTCAGTGCTTGATGTGAACCAGCGCGACAACTCAAACACGAACCAAAGCGCGGTCACGTGGTATTTATTTTCAGCAGTCAATTTCAATTCAGTTACATAACCAGGATTCTAAAAACACAACTTGCAATAATTTGAATTATCCAATATGTACATATTTAATTTTCTTCATGAAATCCAGAAAAGAAAATGAATGACAAAAATTACATTACTACGCTATCAATTACAAAGTAACTACAGAAGAATCCATCAGACAGACGCTCGACTCGCTGGCTCCGGCTTACCGAGCTGCAAGGAGCCCGGCAATGCACAAAACCAAACGTCCTCGAAATCCCCACTGGAGTGAGAGATCATGTTCTCTGTCGAACGAGCGAGCGCGGATGTCATCAAATGGATTTGAAGGATGTGGCATGTGTAAACATGCGAGACTCGAGTTAGTTTCTATAAAATAGATCCTAGCTGAGTATGTTCTAAGCAGTTCATAATGTCGGAACTCAGAATATATATAATTTCCAGTTGGTCCGTGCGCTGATGCATGTGACTCAGTCGTGATCCAAGCCATTACTACGACACGACAAGTCCTTGGTGCAGGTATCGCCTGACGTGTTTTCTGCTCATGACTGGACTCACATCGGTAAGCAACACTGTGGTCCAGGTCAAGTTCATCAGTGGCGGTCAACGACACCCGAAAGTGTGTTCAATCATGTCTGTATATAACTCGAAGGTGGACTTCACGATCTGATACCAGCTTCCATAGGCAGCCCTACAGGCCAGCAGTCCCTCCAAGTTACAAGTCTCGCTGGTCGTTGTCTTGGTCTGCTTATCATGTCATGAAGCAAATATATTATAAGTAGGTCGTCATAACCCCACTGTACCCAATACGACACATTATTCTCTGAAAATCGTTATACCTTCCATCTCCGCCGCACTTTCCCCAATACTGGTCTTATTGTCGACACTTGGTATACTGCCAAAATCTTCCTGCTCCTAGATCCTGGAGTCAGTTGGTAGAAGTTCGTTACCTTAATTTACTTGACTTCTTGACTTTTTAGAAGCGAAAATCCCACATGGAACACGTCAGCTTCAATACGTACGCGGGTTGGAACGCCCCGGATCAGAAACTTTCCGATGGGTATAAAATAGCAACGTCTGATCGTCATGGAGGTACGTTGCATATTTAGGGTGTTTGAAGACAAGTTTCCGACTTCCCCGGTTCCAATTGAGCGGTATACCGAGTATTCAGGCAGAACGCACGGGACTCTCGGCCACCGTCACGCAGTATTCGAGCAGACAGAACGAATCAACTGAGGCGGTTTTCCTCTGGATAGTCTTGTGATCTGCCGACAGTACATGGATCTGACTGCGCGTTTCCATTCCGAAACACTTGGTGCGGAATCCGGATTCGTCGGAGGCGGAACTAATGCAGCCTTGAAGGCCAAAATTCAGCCGAAAGGTCGATGTGAGCAAGGTATAAGTAAGGGAGCCTGTTGGTGGCTGGAAGGACAACTTCATCCAACGATGTTTTCTGCAGTGCTTTCTCTTGCAGTCTTTTCACTCCTTCATCAAGTCACTTCCCTTGTGTCGACCTCTGATATTGTGGTAAACAAACCTATTGCGTCTGCCTACCTTGCTGGTTGGCATGCTACGGAAGGATTCTCGCTCTCCAATATTAGTTGGGAGAAATATACTACGCTCTTTTACGCTTTCGCGTAAGCATCCTTGACTTTGAGGTAGCAACTCCCTAATATCTTGGACAGCGCCACAACCCCCGACGTCGGCAGTCTCTCTTTGGATGGATCTGATCCATCACTCCTCCCTGAATTTGTTCGTAAAGCACACGAACACGTGAGTTTCTCTGCATTGTGATGAAACGATAATTCACGGTACCAAGGGTGTCGAGGCGGTTACTTCGATCGGTGGTTGGTCTGGCAGTCGTCAGTTCTCATCCAACGTAGCGACCCCCAAAAACCGCACTGCATTCGTGAAGACCGTTATAGACTTTGCGGACAAGTATGAACTAGATGGTATTAATTTTGAGTACATATTTGCTATCTCTCTGTCAACGAGTGCTTATTGTGCGCTGCCAGTTGGGAATATCCTGCCGAGCAGGGTATTGGTTGCAATATAGTCAATACCAACGATACAGGAAACTTCCTTGCCTTCCTCCAGGAGCTGCGTGCAAATTCACTTGGGGCTAAGTTGACGCTCTCTGCCAGTGCTGGGATCACTCCGTTCATCGACGCATCTGGTACTCCTCTGAAGAATGTGTCCAGCTTCGCAAATCTCCTCGACTACATCACTGTCATGAACTACGACATCTGGGGCTCGTGGTCATCGGTGGTCGGACCCAACTCCCCTCTGAATGACACGTGTACTCCTTCAGTTGACCAGCAAGGTTCAGCGGTTTCCGCTGTAGCTGCCTGGACCGCAGCTGGCATGCCGGCCGACCAGATCGTGCTCGGCGTAGCTGCCTATGGTCACTCCTTCAGCGTCTTGCCTTCCGACGCATTCGGTGGCGACTCTTCAACGAACCTTGTTGCATACCCCAAGTTCAACGCCTCAAATGGGCCGATCGGTGATGCATGGGATAACACTAGCAGTGACAATGTCTGCGGCGTTTTCCAGAAATCGGGTGGAACCTACACTATGTGGGGTCTCATGGATGCTGGGTTCTTGACCGAAGATGGTAAATCGGCGCCAGGCATCTATTACCGCTACGATACCTGCAGTCAAACAGTTGAGTGAGACCTGGATGTCAATTGTACCCTCGATCTGACAATTTTTTTCAGCCGTATCTTTACAACAAAACATCCGAGGTGATGATATCTTTCCAGGATGCTGAAGCGTTTGCTGCCTCGGGCAAGTATATCAAGGAAATGGGTCTCCGAGGGTTCTCGATGTGGGAAGCTGGAGGCGACCACCACGACATCCTCCTTGATGCTATTAGGTCTGGAGCTGGATTTGAAGATTACTGCGATTAATTACTTAATAGTATTAGTCACAAGGACACTGTACGCGGATTCGATGTACACCTTCGTGCTCTAGCTTTCACCTCGTGGATGAGTACACTTCAAATTAATGCGTATGGACGAAATTGGCGGGGTACAAAGCGCAATTATTTCCAGTGAAACGACCGGAGCAGCATCGTGCCCATGGTCTAGTGGACCGACGAACAATGATCCTGTGGAGCCGGATGGCGAGACCGATTGCCAACTTTTCCAGGACATTTCTGTGCCTGCCAATGATCGATACGACACTGTCTAGCAAATGGATGTTCAAGAAACAATCTGATCACGCCAGCACGTGACTTTGAATGTTTAATAATTCCCCATAGTACAAATTGTTCGCATGCCTCTTACCATCAAGGTGCGTATGCATAGCCAGAGAGTTCAAGTAAGAAAGAGTGTGATGCAGCCACGCTGAATCTAAGCAATCAGCTATAACACACACGAACACTCTTTGACAGCTCTATGTGTTTTTCACCAGACAGCATCTCATATCGACTTCTCGAAGATATAAGCAAGTCACGGCTAGGTCCTCGGTATACAGGTCCAGAGTCACGGATGGGGTTCGCACTCTTAGTGAACCCGGCAGGGTCGTCTTGACCCGCTACTTCTGTCTGGATTCTTTCGTAAATCACCAGCACATACACGTGAGTTTGTATCTTGATACCGACCATTTTAATTTGCACGTTGAAGAATCACGGAATTATGTTCTTCATCGACAAACTAGGGGCGGGATTATACTCGACCCTTTTCTCGGTCTCTCGGTAACTTATCTCACCAATCTGAGATGTCCGATCACGTTACTATCAAGAACTGGGGGATTCAATGG
Source organism: Leccinellum albellum (assembly GCA_038090015.1). NCBI lineage: Eukaryota > Fungi > Basidiomycota > Agaricomycetes > Boletales > Boletaceae > Leccinellum > Leccinellum albellum. The sequence continues at coordinate 36,847 of JBBPLX010000026.1, forward strand.
AGGACACATTCTTGAGACAGAACGTACGTTCGTATTGCACTTAGCCCTGTATTCTCTCATGTCGCCTTTCTCCGTCTCACTATCCCATGCGTTTCAGGCGATCCAGCTCTGTGTATCTACTATTCTTGTTATACTTGCGTTAAATCGTTGAACGACTGCGGGGTTTGGTTTCTGTCGTGGTCTCCCTAACGATCCCTTTTGACAGCGAAATTTATTTAGGGTCATGATGTATTCGGGTAATGCGGGGAAACCCATTCAAAGAGACTGGTAGCCCAGGGTGTGTCATATGAGAAGTTGGAGACGGCTAACCACTAATTTCTCCTTATCGCCATCAAGCATATATCCAAGGCTCTGACTTCCTGTGCTTATTGTGCCTACAAATTACAATTGTATACGCATCTGCAAATATATTCAAAAAGCAGGATCCACTGGTAATCCTCACCTTCGGCGGCAACACGCCTTTTCTCCTGCCTGCTCATCTCCTCCTTACGCGTGTCCTCTCTGGGCATCCTGACTTACTACATGGAACTATGGTGATTGATTCCGGTTTTGTCGCCACAGGCTCATTTCGTTTCACTTGCGGATGCAACTGGACCATCCTGTGAACCAGGGCAAGGGACAGCGTGATCTCTTATCTTGCGCCGCTCTACCAGTACAAAATCTCCAGGACTCGGACGACATCAGACAATAATAGAATCCCAAATTAACAAGGCAAACCTTGCTTATTCCTATATATACCAGCCCGGCGAGACATTACACCCAAGGAAAGTCATAGTTGGTATGAAACGGCGGCATCCAATCGTCGTGGAGGCACACTGCATAGTTTGTTCACTGCGTCGTATGGGATACTTATCAAGTATCAGCCTGGGTAAAAAAGTTTGGACAAGAACAAGTTTCAAAGATTCTCCCTAGGGGGTAATTCCTGGTCGACGCCATGCAATGTTTCAAGGGATCGCCGAACGAGGCCGTTCAGCTTGGTATGGCCGTTGCAGAATCGAGACGCTCTGCCGTGCGAGTCAACGTTTTACTCCCGAAACTAGTTGCTCAACGCGGCACTATCTCATTGAAGGTACAACTGACCAGACCTCGAGCTACTTAGTATCTTCCAGCGAAACATCGATGCGTGTAAATGGTGATTACCGAGGTTCTGCGCATGGCTATGAGCACAATCTCTGCCGACAATATTTTTTCCGGTGCTTTCCCTGATACTTCTGTCTCTCTTCCATCAGGCAACTTTCCTTGTGTCAAGGACTGTTAGTCTGCGATACAGTGATAAATGAACATATCGTGGCTGCCTGATTTGCGAGCTGGCGTGCCGCGAAAGGATTCTCGCTCTCCAATATTAGTTGGGAGATGTGCCCAGACAACGGTGGTAACCACCTCTGACGTCAGCAGTCTTTCTCTACATAGATCAGACCCGTCGCTAGTCCTGATTCCAGTGGGCATCGGTTGCAACAAGATCAGCGACTGTGGTGCGAACTTAGCTCTCTTTATGCATGTAATATTTGAGGCCCCTGGTCATAGTGGGTTGGACCTACCTCCCCATTGAATGATACGTGTGATATCCCAGTTCACCAGCAAGGTCCGGAGGCTTGCGTTGTTGAAGAACCTCCACTGTCAGAATACCAGTCGACCAGATCGTGCTTAGTGTGGCCTCTTATGGTTGCTTCTACGCCCTGCCTTCCGACGTAGTTGTCGATAGTTCAATGGCTGAACTCGCTGCATACCCATGGTCCGACACCTCGGCTTCTCCGTGATTCATGCGGTAAAACTGGTGGTATCAGTGATGCGGTGGTGATTACTGTGGACCTGGTAGTGGTACCTTCATATGCGGGGTCCCGTCGATGGCGAGTTCTCGACCACTGATGGGAACCCAACATTAGATATCTGCTATCGTTATCATGACAATTGCAGCCAAGAGTTGGGTGACTTCGGGACTTCAATTTGTGCCTTCGATTTGACAGTCTTCGTTTCAGCCATATGTTTAGAACAAAACGTCCTGGTGGGGAATAGTATCTTTTTAGAATGCTGAACCATTTATCAAAATACATCTTAGAGACAGATCTTGGAGAGTTGCAAAGTTGTGGGAAGCAAGAGCGTGCGATTGCCATACTAAGGTTTCTGGGCGATAATCTAAACTTGGTAGCACACTCTATTCTTCCTCCTTTCCTTCTACTCGCAACCCAGTCTTCACTTCATCGAGCATTTGTTGGTATTTATGAACGAGATCGGCGAGATTCACAGCACGGCAACTAGTGAAACAACCGAGATGGCAGCGCCCCCATCCGAGCCATGCTTGTGGCCACACTTTCCCCGGTCCGATGACAGCTCTGTGGGAGTCGACCAACGAACTTACGATAATCTCGTTCGGTACACTAAGTATGCGTCCGGCGCATATCAAATGTTATGCCCTCGCCCTATGGGGAACACTCTCATTGTTCAGGTTAGTTTGCATAAACGTGGTAAACTTGGGTAACTTCGAGAACCCGCGGACGCCACTAAACTCAACTTGACTGGGTTTACTCAACTAACACATGTGTCGTACAGTTCCAGGATCTCGCCACCTCTACGAAAGGGTTTATCGCCAGAGATGATGAACGTGGGGAATTCGTCGTCGCGTTCAGGGGGACGACGGACACCTCCAGCATCCTTCTTGGTAGGTGATCTCGAACGCTCAGCATTCACCGACCATTTATGATGCGGCTCGCCGGAATGCAGATGCCTCCATCATTCTTGTGCCGTTGCGGGGTCCTGGGATACCTCCATTTGATCCATCAATCAAATCCAGCGCAGAAGAACCACTTGTCCATGCCGGCTTCCTCCTCGCATACATTAGCGTCGCGCGGAGGGTTCTAACTCAGCTGGAAACCCAATTACAAGTGCATCCGACATACAATGTCGTCATGTGCGGTAATTCGAAGTTCAACCGGGCCGTCTTCATTTTGATGAATTACAACTATCACCAGGTCATTCATTGGGGGTGAACTGAATTGTGGCTTCTGCGAAGTTCGGACAGACATTTGAGCCTTTGCCTAACAGGGATCTATTGCAAGCATCGCTTCGATTGCTCTCAGCCATACGTTCGTTGGAAGGAATGTTAGCCTATACACTTTTGGTGAGGCATCTTCGCAGAACAGTTTTGGCTGGCAACTCAAGCTGAATTCCCAGGTCAACCCCGTACTGGAAATCGTCCCTTTGCGGAGCTGGTGGAGTGTTCCATCGGTACCGATAACATTTATCGATGTAAGTTCTATTTCTGGACATCACTTTGTTCTTGTGATGACGGAGTTTCCTAGGCGTACACCTGATTGGTGAGCTTGTTTTTGTTCTCGGCATCGAACAGGCCCATTACCCGTTACTGATCGATGCTGTTACCTGGCAGACGGTGTCCCAACGATGATTCCGATCCAACTTAGTTATCGACACTTGTACGCTGTCTGACGTCTGACGCTGTTCACATTGTATGATATAAAAAGCTCATTGACATGTCTACAGTGGTGCAGAATATTGGCAATTCACCGAACTGGGTAAGTCTTCATATTCTCTTCTATCTAAGCCATGGGCGCTGGCAATACAGCGTTTCATAGGCTTGTCGTAATTATTGTTATCTGTTATCTGGTGTCAAACCGACTTTCATTTGAAACCAGGTGCTCCGAAAAATGTGAAACGCTTCGACGGAGGCGAGGACCCAGATGGGAGTGGTAACATTCGTAAGTTGCGTAGGGTCATCATTCTAACCTGTTTTAATAACGACAGGTTCATAGCTTCCACCGGTGTGAATCCTGCACACTGGATCTACTTTCGACAGCGTCAGTTTCATCATTTCCCATCCACTATTACTTCTGAAGGCATCGCTGTGCTTACGGTAACACTTTGTTCAGCCATTGCCTCGGATCCGACCGTGTGCATCTAACAAGGCTGTTAGGAGAAAAATCTGATGGAAACAAAATAATTCTCTTGTGAGGCATACTAGAGACCACACGATCCGTCTGAAATCACGGATTCAGTCGCACAGTATCGATCAGTTCATGTTCTCTCGCCGAATGGTTCTAGGGCCTCGGCCGAAATATCATCAAAATACCGTTGCTTCAGACCCAGGTTGTGGCTCCGGTAACCCAGGTTCTAGTTGACCATATGTACCAATTTATGTAAGACGGCTTGTCTGTGAGGCCCTCAAGCCCAGTCTGACACATGCATGAAGTTTTGAACGTCCCGCTGCCAGCTGTCAATTTTTTGGCATTCGCCCTGAGACGACCTCACTTCAGGCGTTATTCATATGAATGCATGCGCCACAAAGAAAATGCCTACGGTAGACACGCGAGGCACGCCGCAACATCCAACTTTCGTATAGCCCTTCGTGCTGATGTAGCCGATGCGATGAACATCTAGATGTATCGCGCCATCGAATCGATCATTACCGAGTATATACGACGTGTATTCATCATTTGATACCGATTGCATCTTGCACGGAGGACACATGACGAATGTGGCCTCGACCTCGTGCGTGGATGATCGTGCGCAACACCACGCACGCACCCTAGAACAGCACCATCATCACGACGTGCACACTGCACCCCCGAGGAGAAATTTAAATCAGATGCGCAAGTATACGCACGCCCCATCTTATTTATAACAGCCTTTGGATCGGCATCAACAGTGTGATTCAGACTTTGTAACCAATCATGACGCGCGCGGATGCAGGAAGGCGTAGGGCGAATTGACGGTGCGTTGATGGGAGGTACAATGGAAATGATGTCAGTGAATGAACACCAAAGTCCTCTAGAACGAAATGCCCGATATGTTCATATTGTACAGGCATAATAACATCGAAACACTCGGGCATGGAATCATGTCAGAGATCCTAGTCTGCCGAGTTTAAAATGATTTTGAGAAGATCAGTGATGTCGCATTGAAGAGGCCGAGGAGAACGGGGAAAGGCCTTTCGCACCATGGACGAGGAACGTTGTACCCACGAAAACAAAAGTTGCATTTTAGAATCTCAGGTGGCTTTCATATTTATCCTGCTGTTAACTTATTGGCTTGTAGGCAGAAATGCCGTGTCTGGAACCCAGGATTGTCAGGCTATTAGACACGTCTACAATATTGATGTACAGATGTGAATCAAGAAGTTTGAGCCTTGGGACGGTCTTGGCAAAGCACGCAAATGTCCGAGAAATGACGATCAGCACGGGTCTCTCGTTCCGTGAGTTTCATCACGCACGCAGATACTTAGTTCCATCTTCATCTAAGAAAGAGAGCGATAAGAAACGTCGGCTGAGACCATGTCTCTGTCAACGCAGTTTCCCCGCAAAGTCCTCCCGCGACGCTCTCGACGTGAGAGGTTTCAAGTGAGGTCGGACCTTGCTGGGCGACGATGCAGATCGAGTCCAGGGGGTGGGTCAAGACAGGTTCGAAACTGATGGTGTGTGAAATGAAACTTGTGATATTGCCTTGTCTTGAATCGGGGTTAAGTTGCGAGTCAGTCCGTCCAGCGTCGCGACCAAGGCAAGCGGTTTTGCTAGCACCAACACAGGCATAGTAGGGCCCGAAGGTTGATTGGATAGATATGAAAAAAAATTCGATGGCGGTCTACGAGCTGGTAACGAGTGAACGGAAGAGGTCATAAGAAAGCTGCTCATAGAGAGGGGCAAGTTACTTGAAATGGAGCTGTTTTTCCGTGACAACTCGGATAGGGCTCATCGACGGACCTGCCGCTGTCAGCGCTCCTCGGCCGACCTCTGCTCCGTTACACTCTCTTGGCCACCGTATCTTATCCCATTTTTTTCGCTAATAACATCCAGCATTGTTCATCATGCCAGGATCAAATCCACAGACGGTACACATGATCCTCAAACAGCTAGCAAGCTGGGCAGTGTGGTCCTTCTTCACCGAAGTGCGTGTCATAGGAGAACAAAACGTTCCCGTAGAAGGACCAATTATCGTGTAAGTTTCTCATCTCGATGCACATGCAAACCGTAGCCCAAAACTGGCGGCTGCGCCCACTACTCCTTTAGGAGTTCTCCATCAGCCATGCCTAATCATGTTGACGGGGCCCTCTTTTTGCAGCACCGCGACCCATCATAACATGATGCTCGACCCCTCCATTCTTTGTCAGTCTATCTTATGTTCCACTATTGATTCCGCAACGAATCAATGAATGTCCACAGCGACCTCATTTCCTCACCAGCGAATCTTGAACTACTGGTCGAAAGGTGCGGACGTGACCTCAGCTCACTCGTCCGATCCAGTGACAACCCTGGTCAAATCTGGCAGCGTCCTTGTTCAATAACAAATTTCTCTCTTGGCTTCTCTATTCTTCTGGAAACATCCCGGTAGACCGCAAGTCCAGGGACCGACAGGTGCTGTTCCGCGGAACATTCGAGGTCCTCGCTCAAGGCGGGGCTGTCGCTCTTTTCCCCGAGGGGACTTCCTACACGGAACCTCGAATTATGCAGGTCAAGGACGGTGCTGCTTGGGCGGCGCTAGAATACACGAAGTGGGCCGCAGACCACGGGATCGAGGGACCCGAAGTTAAGATCGTGCCCACGGCAATTGTATACACAAACAAGTCCAAGTATCGTAGCGATGTGAGCGCGATGTGACGGTCTAGGCTCAGGGTAGATGCTAATGGTCTTCCATCATTACAGGTAATCATGGAGTGAGAAGACGACGCTACTATATTTTACTTCCCCTTCTGACAAAGATATTGCAGATTTAGTCCGCCGATCTCGATGGATGAATACAAAGAGCAGTTCTTTTCTAATGCCGAAGGTGCGGCTCGCGCCGCCGTCAAACGCCTCACACGTGCCATCGAACAACAGCTCGTAGAAACGACCATCAATGCCCCAGACTGGTAAGCCGCTCACCTTTTGTCGTTGACCGAGAAGTCGACGGCATTGTGCGCAGGGACACGGTTTATGTTGCTCGAATGGCTCGAGATCTACTTTGGGAAGGCGAACGCTCAATCGATTTGAGCGAATTTGTGACTGTATCTCAGACGTACGTTAACCCCGATCTCCGCCTCTCGATTTTCCCAATCTACTCACATTCGTGGTCAGTCTTGTCGACCTTTTCTCGACCAAGGATGCAACGCTGAACGTCAGCTCCGTACGCCGCCACCTTCTAGAATACTATTCACTCCTTCAATCGACACACCTTACGAACTCTGTCTTGTCCTCTCTTCCCCTCCCGGAAACCCTATCACCAACTCATCCCACGCCGCTCCCTTCCCGACTTCTGACGCTCTCCATTCTCCTCCGCGATACCTTGGCAGCCCTCGTTCGCCTACCCTTTTTTTTGTTGCCACTCATGCTCCATCTACCTGTGTACGTGATGGGACGACTTGCAGCAGGCCTTTCTGAGCACGAAGAGGAGGCACAGGCACAGAATAAGGTCGTTATCGGACTACTGCTACTCGTATTGATTTATCCTGCAGCATTCGGCGTGTTGTGGGCTGTATTGAGTTTTACGAGCCACGGTGCGCTAGTGGCAGGACTAACTGTATGGGCTTTCGCGTATTATCACACGAGGCTAGTTAACGGTGGGTCGATCGTGTTGCTCGTCAGCGTGGTATATGACGTTGATCGCCTTTTCTGTTTAACGTGGGATGACGACAGATAACTATCTCCAGTGAGTTGCTTTTCATACATTTTATATGGTTCTCCCGTTAGACCAGGGTTGAGACCAGCCACTGACGCACATGGACCCTGTCCTCTTCTACTACATAGCTTTAAACGCGTCATCGCAGCATGGCGCGTCCTCGTAGGCGTGTGGGCTCCGAAGCGTTGGGACCTCTCTCTCACCGCGCTATCCCAATACACCACGCCGCTGATTCCACAAGAGAGCCGATGGGTTGAGCGGAGCAGACGTTCGTGCACGCCGGTGGAGCTCTCTGTTGTGCCTTTCCAGCAAGCTCAGAAGACGACCAAGACGACCGAGCCACCCGCGTCCGTTGTGGTGCCAACGAAGAAACGAAAGCGACCAGACTCCCGCCGGATCATGCGCCATGTGTTGCGCGCGCGGGGCGAGGCTGTGCGGGCTCTCGCAAGCTTCTTCGCTGCATTGGAGGCTGCAGGCGAAGGGAAGTGGATTGTGGCGTGTGAGCATCTGGCAAGGCGCTTTGGGTGGGTCGTCGACTTGGGTGGTGGTGAGGTCAAAGTGAAGACTACGACCACGGTTCATATGGTCATGGAAGGTCAAAGTAGTGGAGGTCAGGGTGGCATGCAGGGATACAGACGGGTTCGTGAGGTCATTGCGTTCCTGAGATCGAGAGGAGCCAAGATTGCGACATTGGAGAGGGTGATCGAGGGTGACTGGGCTGGGGGGCTGGTTAGCGAAGAAGATTCATGCACGCTTGGGGAAAGCGAAGCGGGAGAAGCGGAAGCGGACAGCAATAAATGTCAGGGTGGGCGCGAGGATGATCGCCAAGGCGAGGACGCTGGTGCGGAGTGCCGGGGCGAGAGTGAGGGTGACGAGGACGACATGGTCTGGGTTTCAAGCGATTCAGAGGCGCGTCCAGACTCCACGCTACCGGTCGATTAGTAGTTTGTAGGGTGCCCTGCCTGTGCACGTCACCGTATACTAATGCAAAAATGAAATTCCAGATTTCAGGGTGGGAATCATGCGTACGGCGTACTACGTTGACTATGTACGTTAATTGTGGTTAATTGCGACACGAGAGCGCATAAGTTCCGGACTTTCCAACGCCGGGAGGGACGATCACTACTGTCTCAATCGTTTGTTTCGGGGCATATTGCGACTTTGCGGAGGTTGAGATGCGGCATTAATGCATAGCACTGCCAGATAGTGGGTGACATGCGTTTTTGCGTTGCGATTGGCGTCTTTGCGAGCAGCGACCTCCTATGAAATTTTTTTTCTTCGCCAATTTGAACAGTTGCTTGGGATTAATTATTAACTTAGAGTATGCACGCCGCATCTCGGGATTCTGAATGAAACCAAGTTCCTGCGTACCAGACTGTCGGTAAAAAAAAAAAAAGGTTGACGAACGTGTTCGCGTGCGTTTATGAAGTGGCTCCCCCTTGAACGGACTCTTTAAGATAATTGTAGTACAGTCGAGCCACCCATACATCATACCCTGTTGAGTTGATTGTTCGGCAGCTACTCCTTGCCGAAGATAATTAGCTCAGATTCAGAGGCCACTGCCGCGTACCAGGTGTTTAAAGAATTTTTCTGCAAGTATTTCATCCAATTGATAGGCAATGATGGCGAGAGAGAAAAACCCAAATTAGTTGAAGATAAATCGATGCTGTGATTGGATTGGTCGAATTAATATTAGAGCTGTCTTCGAAAACGCAGAAAATGCATAACGAAAGAAGTAAACATTGAAAAATAACAAAGATAGATAGACTAAGACAACTGCCAGGCAAGTGCGCGGCCCGACTCATATGGTGCATATCATGCTAGAGATAATCACCGTTAATCATGCATCTTGCATTATGCAGCATGGCAACATGGAGTAACCCTAAAAACCCTCCAGATAGGCCCCAGCGTGCAAGTTAAGCCTGATCTGGGTTGGGCTCGAGCGGGATCAAGCAAACCCGCGCACAGGTAAATGAAGGACACCGAATGGAAGGTTCGTGCCCCTGCCACCAACGCCATTGGTCGGTTGTAAACATGATGGCGCACTGCATTCAAGAGGGAAGGGGACAGTGAACACGGTGGAGGCGAGAAACGAACCCGACAGAATGATGACGAAGTCCTAGGTCTCGAGCCAACCGAAACAATTCGAATCGAGGATTCAATATTCAATCTGAATTGGATCACTTGGGGTGTCATGACAGCATGGTCTGTGGTGGATCTTCTGGGAATGGAGGGTAACGATCAATGAATGGATGAATATATAAGTTATGCAGTTGCTGCGCGCCGCACGGCAAGACTGTGAAATGATGGAACTGAGGCACCCCCCCTGAATTCACTCATGTGGGAGGACTTGAATGAAGCAACAGACAAATACAATGTATCCGGGGGAGGGGGGGCGGGAACCAACCTGTTTCCAACGCCACTTCAGGTTAGACCGGTTTTTAATTGCTGCGGATTCATCGATAACGCGCGTATCACCGAAGAGCAAACTGAGAGGATGCTATGGATGGGAAAGTGAGGTGTCACGAGGCTTGTCAATAACATGTGACTCCACCAATCACGAAACGCAAGAGGGACGAACCATTCAAATGGTTCAGATGTGGTGTGGCAAACGTGAGACAGGGGAGGAGAACAAGAAGAAGGAAACGAGCTAAACGTCTGCATATCGAAAAGCAGGCTGGTTCCCATGCGGTGCACACTGCGGCTTAGTCTATGGGCCACTGTATCCATGAATGGGCAATGTTGGGCGATATGAAAACGGTTCATCAGAAACGCATAGTAGAAATAACTTCACATGAGCCTGCTATCTCGCGCTAAAAGCCTCCGGTTGTGCTTAGTCCGAACACAGAACAATTTAGCTTTTGTTTTGTTGCCAAGTGGAGGTAGTTCTCCTGAAGTGATACAAAAAGAGAAGGGCTACCATTGATTGCGGGGCTAATACTTTGATCAGACTATAGTATGAAGTGATGGGGTCGGGAAACGAGCAAATGACAGACGCGCGCTGTTTAGGTATGTCGATTTCTGGAGCATGAGTGATAGACCCTACGATATGTAGATGGTTCAAGGGGTGATGCAACTGGGCCCCGGAACAGTTCAGTGCCTTTGACAAAATTGACAAATTGACGAGTGAGATCCATCGATCATATCGGATAACTTGAGGAAAGGGTCAAGACCTCAATCAAATCCAAAGAAGAAGTTAACGTTCAAATTATTTACTAAATTATTAGATCATAATTATTACCTAATATCTCTTTCCCTGTAACACCAAAAATGGCAAGTGCTACGCATTCAATTCATTCAATTCACTCCTTGTCGTCCTCCAGCCATGCATAGCATCTACGCTCGCGTCAATGGAATATCCAGTCTGTGGTCTACTTGCTTGATGATCTTGCTTGCATCAGTCGCGCTTTCCTCATTCGTTTTCACCACCAGTCCGGCTGGAAAAATCGACGTGGCGTCTCTCAAAGTGTCAGTATGCAAAGCCTTGGGATTCAGTGGGCTCTTATGAGACATCATTCCGCGTCCTCACCCCCTTTACTTATTTGTTCAGGTACAATGCAAAGGCCAAACGTTACCCTTTCAAGCAGGAGGAGGTCGGATTTGTCAAGTTCAACATCACAGCAGGTGAGTGTTTTGCTTCCATTGTTCTAGCAACCGCGTGTTCATGGTTGCTATTTCATTTCGTTCGACTCTTCACGAACGATCCGCTCCACCTAATTACCACGCTCAATGCGATGTTTCCTCACATGGATGACGCATGCAATCAGACCTCCGGCCTCTTTTCAACTGGAACACGAAACAGCTATTTGTGTACCTTGAGGCCGAGTACACGAACGCACAGGGGGTGAGTCACCACTGATTACGCCCGGATGTATTTGTGTCTGCTTGTTTCGACCTTCGCGATGTGGCGCTTGTGTCTCACACGTCTTGATCCTAGATCAATAATACAGTCGTTCTGTGGGATCGTATTGTCCGTCGAAAGGAAGATGCAAACATCCTCCAGTCCTCCAGGAACAAGTACAAGTTCCGAGAATTGTCTCACTCATTCAAGTATGTTCCCACCATGAATCGTGATGCTCCGTCGATCTGTGAAAAGGGGGAGGCCAACGCGTGTTGCTCCGTCATTGATCTTGCTCTTATCTCAAGATGGGACGACTTACTGATAACATTGTGTTCTAGGAACGTGTCACCTGCCGAATTCTCACTCAAGTATAACGTCATGCCCTATGTTGGCCTGCTGACTTACGGCGAGGTTGCACGGACGACAGGCTTTGGGATGCCTGAAGCCCTGGATGCGGTCTCATGAGGTGCAGGATAAGGATGAGAGAGAATGGGATGGGTGTGTTCACCTAAGCCGAGCTGGCCCGCGGAGTACCATAGACAGAGTCTTACATAAGGCAGGTCTTGCTGTCCGTGGCGCTCCCAATCAAGCCTGCGGGCTTCCGCTGCTCCAACCAAAATTTCTGCCTGGTCAGACGGGAAAATCGTGCCAAGTAACTCCCGAGTGGCCGGGTCGTTCGTATCATAACGGTGTCCAACAATATGAGCATGATCGATGATAACACGCCTCTCCAGGGACACAGAAATAACTGAATTCAGCGGTCGTTTTATCGTCGGGTTGGTGGAGCGTGTGTGACGCAACACATGTATGCTGTTTTTTTGCAGCTCAGAGCATGCTCCGCGTTCTCAACGCACCGAAGTTTAGAGTGGGTTTTACGTCGCTTCGTTGGCATGCGCAGGCAATTTGTCATTGAGGCATGTAGGCTTCATGGCCCAAGTTCGAACGATGTTGAGAAGCCAGCCTGGGAGGCTACTAGGCTAGGCCAGAACAACATATCGTATCACAGCAACAAGAATTAATTTCTGGTGTGCAAGGCACGGCAAAAAAAAAAAAGAATGGAGAAAAAAAACAGGGGACCCGACGTCGCGAGGGTCTTCGCTCGTAGTGCAAGAGTGTACTAGCGGATGCAATTTGCAGCAATTAGGCGGGCCGCAGGCAGACACATGCCCACTGTAATCGGAAGGAAGACCCTTTGCCATCCCTGTGCTAATTCGCATCTGGAAGCCGCATTCCGACTTGGGAAGCGGGGAGGGAGAGGGCGCAAATATTTTGGATGAGAAGCAGGGCGGGCTGTGATAGGTGCCTTCGTGATGGGGGAAGCGCGCATGGGTCAGGGTGCGAACGCGACAAGATTCTACGTCTACTTCGAGTCGGCGTCTTGGATTGGCAGGACTCGACGACAAAGGAGAGTGCGAAGCGGACGCAGGGTGTGGGGATCAAAAAAATCGTTATCTCGCGATCCTGAGCCTGTTTTTTTTTTTTCGTGAAGCGCCCTGAACTGGCCTGCCAGGCTTTGGCGAGTTCACGTCACATTCCATTCTGGAGTCCCGGCTTGAATTTGGCACTAGCACTGACACAATTTGCGCGTTGCGACCCCATGCGAGAATGGCAATTTGAGGCGCAACTCAATACACATACGTTCAAGGTTCAACTCAACTCTCCAGCGACGAGCCGATTTCATTGATCAAATAAACTGATATGACACTCGTTAAATGATACTCAGCCTCCCAGCGAATGAAAACACGAATCTCAGGTTTGCATCCGAAATGGAGACAGATGCGGTGGGTGCTTATTACGGCAACACGTTACGAGAAACTTACGAATGGAGTTTGCTGTAAATGTGCATGATCTTGTCAGGACCTGTCTTCTGACCCATCGAGCCTGCCAGAGGCGTGGGTTCCATATTCAGTTAGTCTCCAAACCTTCAATTGACCGGCCTGCGAACTAGTACTCCCATTTTTGCCAGGTCAGACAAAGTTATAAAGGGATACCTTGTTTTGATTATTCCCCTGCCGTCAGTACTCTCCCTCCCCCGGCTTCTTTTCTTTGGCCTGCTCCGATGGATTGCCCCTCTCCCTCTCCTTCGCTTTCGTATCCTCCTCATGACTATTCTGTTCGCTCGCAGTGTCTCCACTTCGCGAGTCAGCCCTTGCAGTCCCCCGCACTAGAGTATCCCCCATCCCCACCCTACTACGGCGAGCATGGGGCCAAGTTCGACGTCCAGGTGCGTCGTACATCGTCACACCTTCACTTCATACGCAGTCTGAACACGCGGTCGCCACTTAGGTCAAGGTGCAGCGCTCCTTCTCTTTCGAAGAGCTCCAGTCTGGCTCTTACTTCGCATCGCTCGACGAGTCCGATCTCCAATTCTATCGTGTGTATGGACAGCCAGTTCTCATTCCATCGCCAGACGAGCCCGATGGCAACTTTGTCATCCACGGTGCATACCCTACTGCTACACTCTCCTGCGAGTCGCCTCAGAGTTGTGGTCTTCACGTCGGCCAGCCACCCGCTTTTACCTCTAAGTCATATACTCTACAAAACCCGTTGGGCGGGGGCTCCACTGCAAGTCAGAGTGTATACAACCCATCTGAATTAGCCTCATTCCGACATGACTGGCAATTTGTCAAACAGGAATCCAGCGAGGTACGCTAGAAGTGACGGAGTTTCCGCACACTCACCTCCTGCAGATATATCCCAACCCGGCCATGCCAGCTATAGCCTCTCAGTTGTACACTTTGCCTGACCAAGACGATCAAGATGTAATAAGTGTTACTCAGACGCCAGGACAATATGTTGAAGAACGCAAGCCCATGATCCCCATTTATGATGGACCACCAATGGATTCCCTGCCCTATCCTCCGCCATCGAATACATCCTCTCCACCGTATTTCCACCCCCCGTCATTATTACAGGCAGCACAGGATCGTGTGGTCCTGGGGTCACCATCGTTCACTCGTGATGCACCATTCCAAGTGAACTCGACTCCGGATCACTGGGAAGACGCTTCGGCTCCTACACGTCCTACGGCTCATAGTCAGCCATACATGCTTGGCGAGCTTCCTTCACCCGTCTCGACAGCTTTCTCGCAATCGCTTTCTCAACAATATACCCCTTCGTCGGTCACACGTTCGCATCGTCATCATTCACGGTCACCCTCACCGCGGTCACCTCATCGCCTGTCCCCTACTCCTCACTCAAAGCGGTCGTTAGATAAGAAGCCTGCCCTTGCATGTCTATTTTGCAGAGGTCGAAAGATTGCGTGCGGGCCACCGCAACCAGGTAGCAAAGACAAGACGTGCAAGTGAGTACATTTATTAATGATCATATCCTGAGTTATACCATTCCGCTCCACCTTGCTGGTTGTATACAAATTTGAATCCACCGGTTGAAGTGATACCGGATTGGAATCGGCAAACTGCGTTACATTCTTGTTCATCAGTTATCTCCCTTCAATCACCTAATCTTTTTCGCTGATCACCGTGAAACGAATCGTTGCCTGTCCCGAACGTGTGCTTACATGTCTCTTTCTTTCCCTTTTTTCCCAGTCAATGTGCTCGACGACATCTGAAATGTGAATACCCTCTCGAGTCCCGACGGGGGATGCGAAAGCGCCGGTCGCTAGTTCCCCGAACGTTATCTGCAACCCCTGAAATCAACCCGGAAGGACCTAGAGTCAACATCGTCAAGGCCAGTCGGAAACGGTCTGTCGATAAGAGCTCGTAGGTGGATTGCCACGTCAAGGAAAACTCGACACGCGTTACGTTCCGTCCGTGCGAACCACTTCGGTCAATCCCGCTTGGCGTCCCAGGTTTCTTTCCCTCGTATTTACTCTGATGGCTGATCGCTTTGTTATGCTCTGCTCTGTTGTTCGTTTCTGTATTCTTTTTGTTTGCTTTTTTTGTCTTTGTCTTACTCCTTTTTTGCACTTGACGACATCTTATCCATCATCTTATTCGGCATCCTACCCCGCTTGTTAAGTGGGATGCCGTGACGCATATAGAAGTGCTTTTTTTCTCACTTCCCTTTCTCTTCGCTCCTTTCAAAACCATAAATTCATTATCAATGGAGAAAGGGGCGGTTCATCATATCATGTATCTTGGTTTTGCTTCTTTGTTCTTCTCATGATCGTTATCACTCAACCTTCTAACAAGTCAACCCATTTGCCTTCCGACAACGCATTCAGTCGTGGTCTCTCCCTCCACTGTTTGGCCCACCGTTGCATGTTGAGTATACAGTATATGTACATGTAGTTATCGTGTATGCCCACGACGTAGGGAAAAACAAAATTGGAATACTGGCATGCTGTCTCGACGTCTTCCTTAGCGTGAAATATTCAAGGGATCATATCAGGGATGATTAGATAGAGTTGGCTCCGTAAAAATGGTCCATGTCATGATGTGAGCCAGTCCGATCGATCGAACGTCATAAAAGTTTTTTTTGGCAAGGTTGAAAGTGTAACCGTATCCGAGACAAACAATACCCACGCCAGCGGATTGCTGTACATGAGGGCCCCCCCAGGATGTGCATTTACTCGGAATGATGCGGATGTGAACGGAGCGAGGGAGGAGGAGCGGGCGTTGGGAAGGCCACGAGGACTGTTGTGGTTGCTGCGCCTGGGATGCTGGTGATTCAGATGATGATGCTGACGAAGTGCTGGCGCTGATTTAGACTCGGGACCTTTAGTAGCCAACGTGGCTAGACCAGTTGTATTCTGCGTCCGGGCACAGGTCGGACTGGCACTCACTTCATCAGAGGGAGGCTGACATGATCATGATGAGTGTGAACTTTCCTGTTTGAGTTCTAGGTTCAGGGGCTCCTCAACTAGATCTATTTTCAAATCGATATCGAAGAAGGTACGCAGTGGCGCTGTCGCTGCCTAAAGTACAATCGGGCGTAGTACAGTACTAGGAGACAGTGGTCAGATGGTGCAGATATGATTCCGATATGACTCGGAAACACGATGATCCACTACGCAGCCTGAAGGCGATGCGTCTGTATTACAGAGTGCCTCGTGCTAGGAGGCACTCAGCCTCTCCCTACTCGGGCCAACGTTTCTACCTGCACCATGTGCCAATCCGGGCTTGGAACGATTAGTACTACATCCGAAATATGCATGTTTCATATCTGTTTCCGTTTTCCCGAGTCCGGTTTGGCCACCCTCGGAGGGGTCTGAGCTCCAAACTGTTGGTAATGTATCAAACCGTCATTACCGTCAGCGAGCGGAACGTTTCGCTCGAGTAAACCGTTATATGTACGTACGGCTCTCCCGGACTGTAAAAGGTGGGACCGACACCCGGCCCGTGGCGGCACGGCTGGGTGTGATGCGTTAACGTCGCTCTGGCTAGTCAAGCTTTGTTGGACCCACAAGTTGGCGGGAACAGGCTCGGCGCTATTTTGCCAAGCGCGGGTGGCGATAAGCTCTCTATCCCCATCCGTTGACGTGCCAACTTGTCGCCCCACCTCTCTTGGACCCCTTGCTCACTCGCTCACTGTGTCGCTCGCCCTCTATAGGGAACTTATTTGTCAAACGATCTTATGTGCAACGGTGTAAGAGGGGGAAAGAGGAAGAGCAATGCTTCTCCACCTGGATCGTCCGTGACCTTGCTCTGGTGGGTGGTCTGTATCTCGATTTACTGAAAGCGCCCACTATCTCATCGTCTGCGTACTGGCGACATTAAACAACGGTCATATAGTTTTCTCGGTTACTCGTCATTCTAGTCCGAGATTCATGCGGGTGAAAGTTGACGATAGGAGACGTGGCTTGGACCTAATGCTCTGGAGGACCTTCGGAACCCGCGGAGCGTTTAGAAGGTTTGACGTTGCCTGGTTGATCAATATGCATTTCTTCTCTTTTATTGACTAGCGAGCGCTTGTTTCGCTGACAGGATGACAGGGAATTGACAGACATTTGCTAGTCACTATTCCTGGTTTATCAACCGATGACTGGTAGACTCTGAGCTTGTCCTGTAATAGTCGGGAAGGCAAATTGATTCATCCGTGCCACTTCACGGCCGTCACCATCGTCGATCGTGGGGTCACCGAGGATCAGCCTGTCGCTTCGTTGTGCTCCACACGTAGCCACGCATCCCGTCCTCATCAAATATACCTATTCCAGGCGACTGCGATCGCGAACAAGGTCGATTGTTGAGTTGTTAGTCGAAACTTGATTCCAGGGTCCAGGAACCGAGGCACGTCTCCCTCTCTTCTTGCCCCTTCCCTCCCCCTCTCACTGTAAGTATCGCCCCCACGCTCGATCGTTTTTGGCATTTCGTCCGTGGAGCGATTTCCCCCTTTTGGAGACCCAAATATTGATCGTCAACCTTTGTCTATAACGGTCCTGGACCGTGTCGTCACACGACGGGTTCCACATTCGGGAAGCGTTCATCGTTGTTTCTTATTCAAATCGGCTGGGCGGCAGTGTGCCCCGCCCCCCTCTCGTATCTCTCCTTCCTTTATGACCCAGAGAACAGGACTGAGCGCACGAAGAAGGGTCGAACGTTTATGTCGATCGATCAATGCGTGTCTGCCTGCGGGGAGGGTCGTTTATTTAGTGCCATGGTCAGTGGCTTCCAAATTCCAAAACCATCTACTCTGATAGAAGCAGGCGGGCGTGTGTGTATCGGGGCGACGGGTCCGACTTGCCTGACCGGGTCGGCGCAGCGGATTCTACGTTGCACAGTGGTCCGCAACCCGGTCAAAACGTGACAGACGGACCCGGAAGGCGCAATGCAGAGAACCCTATTCGTTGACCATCTAGTCCGAGTACCGGTGGTCTGGTGGAGGGGCTGTTTTGGAACCCTTGTCTTGATGGTTAACAGAATAGAACGCTCGGTGCGAAGCCGAGGTATGAGGCTGCGCCAAATTTTAGCGTCACTTGCCTTTTGATTCTTGGACCGCATCCGGACCCATGTCATGGCCGTATCAATCAAGTATGAGTTGTGGCCACGAGTCTGAGGGATCTATGGATGAATGGATGTCGTCCCATTGTCGTGACTTATCACCGACCCATCTCGGGCATTTCAAATGTTCCAACCTCACCAATCAACCTCAGTCAAGGCCAGCTTGTGACATTTGGGCATCATGCATTATGTGGTGCATGCCCAGTTTATGTTGAACTACTCCATCATGTCTTCTGTACCACGACTTTGCTACAGATTGGGTGTGTTGTGAATTCATTGATAGGTGCATCACACCCTGGAGAGGTGAAGTGTGGGAGGACAGGTGCTTCCGAGACTTGGTCAGCATGTACTGTGCAAGGTTGGATGTTGGGGCTGACACCAGGCACTGGCAGCTTTGGATATTATTTATTGGTTTCAGGGATCAGTTCCTTTGCAATCAGTGTCTGGAGTATAAATGTAGTTTCCCATCTCTCCACCTCTGTATGTATACCAACAGTGTCCCTATAATTGGTTGCATTGCCAACTGTGAAGGGTTAGTAGTGACATTCTGACTTAGGTGTACATACAGTACAGTAGCAGGATCTGCAATGATCTCTTGGAACATCATGTATGTAACTATGAACATAATGCTATCATCTGGACTGATGAGACTTCAAGTATGTATTAGCTGTACCCTTGCACTATAATTGTAAGTGATTTTGCATGCAAGGTTTGCACAGACTCTTGCTCTTCACTGTTTCTGCTGCAAGACCACTAGCAGTTCATTACACTCTATGAGCCCAGTGTTTTTATTGTGTGGAGCATGGGAACTCATTCCTTGTGCCAACTTGCTTACCACTACATGAATATTGTATACTACATTGAATAAGCTAATGAAACAATATTATAAATCTCATGGATGAGATTTAGTGTTTCATTTTACTTGTGCTTGTATATTCTAGTAAATGAGTTTGTCAAAAGCTATAGTTTAAAAGCAGGCAAGCAATCTTAGCTTAATTGACAGAGCATAGGACAATAAATCCCATGCTTGCAAACCTCAGCTAGAGAGAATATCATTTTACTTTGTCTGATATTCCAGCAAAAGTGTTACACTAAATTTTATCATTTAGAATGAGAGATCTTGGCTCAATTGACTGAGACTAAACATGACAGTTAGCTGTTCAAGCCAGGTAGAGACTGTAAATCTCATAGGTGATACTGTTTCATTTTATTTAGTGCTATATGATCCAGTAGAGCAGTTATATCAAAGGTTATCATTTAGAAGCAAGAGATGTTGGCCTAGTTGATGATATACCAGACTATTAATCTTATGGTCAGCTGTTCAAGCTAGGTATGAGACTGTAAATCTCATGAATAGTCACATTTTATTTTCCCTTTGTCTATATATTTTGAGGAATGAATCATAGCAAAGATTATGGATAATGAATTAGGGGCAAGCAATTATAGCCTAGTTGATGGCCTAGTTCAATTCAGGCATGAGACTGGTAAATCTCATGCATAATAGTATTTCATTTTGCTTTTGTTCATATATTTCAGTGGATTAGTTGTGCCAAAGGTTAGCATTCAGATACAAGATGTATTGTCTTAGCTGATGGAACATCAGACTATAAATCTCATGGTCATCTGTTCAGGTCAAGTTATGAGACTGTAAATCTTATATATTATATCATTTTCATTTATTCTTCTCCACACATTGCAGTAAGTGAGTTATACAGAAGAATATAGTTTAGTAACAACATGTCTTGGCTCAGGTAACTGCACATAATAAATTTCATAATCATCTATTCAAGCCAGATATGAAACTTCAAATTCTAGGCTTGTTTGTCTAAGCTATATAAATTTCCAATTCACTTTTCCCTTCACATTCCAGTAAAGTTATACTACAGGTCATCATTTATAAGCAAGATATGTAGCTGATGAAATATGAGACCATAAATATTGTGAATATTTTTGTTATTAGTTTAAGCTAGATGGTATTTTTATTACTTTATACATAAGGGCTCCATAAATGGATTGTTTAGAGTCCTTAAAAATGAAGGGACATCAAGGAGATACAGACATGAGTTAGCCTAAATAGCCCACATCAAAATGTGAATTTATCAACCAGCAAGGTGACATGCCATCATCTGTGACATTTACAGTATTGTCTCATGCTCAATCAACTAGGCCAAGATGCCTTATTTCTAAATGATAACCTGCCTGTAGACTAGACTGTAGTATAATTCATTTACTGGAATATAAAGGCAAAAGTGAAATGCAAATTTATATAGCTCGGACAAACAAGCATGAAATTTGACTTCAAGTCTCATATTCAGTTACCTGAGCCAAGACATGTGATGTGTGGAGATAAATAAATGAAATGGTATAATGTATGAGATTTACAGTCTAATAACTTGACTTGAACAGACTCGGATGACTATGAAACTTTGATATCTCATTTTCTACCATATTGTTCCCAGTCAACGTGTGTAGTCAACTCCAAGTTGTGGCAAATTACACAACTGGCCGCCGGCCCCCCCTGGTCATCACAAGACCCCTCAACCTCTTTCACTCGACAAGACTCATTGATTTCCAGATGTTCCACGTGACTCAGAGTACACAGGTATACTCTGACCAGATCTGATATATCTTATATTCAACAAATACAACGTACGATAAAAATGAGCGTAGTTAGTCACGCGCCGATGCAAAGTGTAGTAAATCCAAAGGATAGACGTAAGCGGGGAAGAAAAATCGATCGATATATGTGTAAAAAAAAGTAAGCAATAAAGGCCATATGCATATAAAAGCAAGGGATAATTGGAGATCAGGAGTAGGGGTAGTTATGGGGATAATGTGTCTTGGGGGGAAAGGAGTGGTTTCGTATAGATGAACATAGAGAAATATGGGGGGAAATCGTCATCGAAGCAGTATCAGTCGTGGATTGGTATCGTTTTTTGTCCTACCTGACCGTCAGGTTACCCGGCGAGCCCTGTTCGGTGTCGTACGAGAAGACCGTCGAGGCCTAGGCGGTTCGGTGTCATCGTCCATGTGATCTTCTTCCACCACCATCCCAGCAGCCGTTTCTTGCAATCGCGCCTTCACCTGCGCAGCACCGCGCCCTCGTCCACGTCCTTTTCCCGCACCTCGCTTGGACGACGGCGGCGCAGCAGCAGCCGCATGTGCCCCATCACTGCTTGCAGCTGAATCCTCCCCGTCGGTCGACCCTGCTTGCTGCTCCTGTTTCCCCTTCTTCCGCGCGCCTCCATTGCGATTGTGCGACGTACTGGCGACCTCCATTTCGGCACTGCGGGACTGCGAATCGTGCTCGTTTAGCTTACGCTTGACAGCACGCGCAGGGGCCGCACCTGCCGCATCGAGCATGTGCCAGGACGGCTCCGGCAGCTCAACATTGTTCTCGGCAGCGTTGGCCAGCACCTGGCTGCGTCGTTGAAGGGGTAAGCGTCCGCTATTGTGCTGGGGAAACTCGATCTGCTGGTCGAGCTGGAGTTGTTCGAGACCACTGCTCACGGAAGGTTCACTCTCGGGAAAATCGGTCATGGCGGCATCATCATCATCCGGAAGAGAAGTCAAGGAAGAGTCTGCAAAGGACACCCCGGGAGAGGAGAAGGACGGATTGTGGTGTTCCCGTAGGTCGCTCGTTCCAGAAGCGCCTGTGGCAGATTGTCTGAGCCAAGGATGGGAGCGAGCAGCAGTTAGAGACATCCGCTTCCGCGGGTCGAATTCAAGAAGACGCCGAATGAAATCCTTGGCTATGTTGATGGAGGTGATCAGGGTCGATAAAAACAAGCAGGTTTGTCTGCTTACCAAGCTCAGTGATACCAAGACCTTCGAGACAGCTCCAGTCGATTGTGCGTTGTGCGATGCGCACCTTCATGTCGCGTTGTTGATCATCTTCTATGAAAGGGCTCGAACTCGTTAACCTGTTGAATCAAGCTTTCAGCGACTTTCCACGGAAGCAGAAAGATCGTTGCTGACATGGAGAAGATAATAACGCCGACACTCCAGCTATCCACCAAGTGGCTATAACCAGGGTGTTGATCCGATTGCATGACAACTTCCGGAGCAAGATAGCTAGGTGTACCACACATGGTCTACCGGGCGGTGGGGTCAAGTCGGTTCCAGAAAGAATGAATCATGCATGGAACGAACCTTCAAAAAAGTGTAGCTGTCGACAACCTTGGCGAGACCAAAGTCCGCGACTTTCACGATGGGTGGCTTGTCAGAAGTCAGCAAAACATTCTACATGATTAAGTTCTATTGGTCAAAAGACAAGACCCGGGGAGATATTTAACCATACTTCAGGTTTCAGATCTCGATGAGCGATCCCTTTGCCGTGAATATACTGCAAGAGGAAATTAGACATCGCATCAATGGCAGCCAATCAAAACGTACAGCAAGGGCCTCGCAAAGTTGCCTTGTAATGTGAACGGTCATCGCCTCGTCTACACGTCGCGCTCACTTAGCCTCAGACATTGAAAACCTCGAGAACCAGAACAGCACCCACCGAGGCCTTTCGAATCTACTATAAAATCCAACAGATCGCCTCCATCGACAAACTCGAGGACGAGATCTTGAAAAAACAACGCTGTCAAAACCAGTTCCTAGCAGCGATCTGAATTGCTCACCAATGCTACCCTGATCTCTAAACACTTCCTTTAGTTTACAAATGTTCGGGTGGTCCAGACCCTCAAGGATCGCGATCTCGCGCATGAACGCGCTCTCGCCCTTGTCAGCTTCCGACTTATCTGTGGCGGTCACGCGCCGGGCCTTGCTCTCCTGGATCATCTTGATCGCGAACCATTGGCCGGTAGCGCGCGAGATGGCCTTCATGACGGTGGCAAACGAGCCCTTGCCGAGTTCATGGCTGATGTCGTAGAATGCGTGTACGCCACCCTGGGCTGGGCCACCAGCGGTGTGGCGATAGATGAAGCCTAGAGCCAGATCAATACATACAGCTGACGCGATCACAAACAATGACATACGGTAATCCTCGACACTTCCAGGTTGGGGTGTTGCGGTCCCAAAGGCGATTTCATTGCCTTCTTTGAGGATGGCAGTCTTGTCTCTGCCGATCCTAATGCCGTTGATCTGCGAAGGAGAGAAAGTGGGTTGATGAGTGGCACGCGTCGCGGAGACGCGTCAAAGCTTACAAAAGTACCGTTGGAAGAATAGTCCGCGACGACCACGGCAGACTTTTCGTCTTCCTTGCCATCCCAGACGATACGACAATGTTTGTTGCCTGCGAGAAAACGCGTCGATTGAATGCGGGATGACGCGCAGGAAGTTGAGATGATACGCACTGACTTTCACTCCAGGGAGCACGATTTCGTTGTCGACATTTCTGCCAATGCTGACGACGGGTGCGAGTTTAAAAAAGTCGATGCGTTTGAGGAGGGTGCTGCAAGGCTGGAGGAATCCCCAGAGGTGGGAGTTGGAGTCTGCGGTTGCTTGAGAGCCCGAGTACTGAGTGGATTGAGTAGCTTGTTGTGTCTGCTCGTCCATGATCTCGTCAGTATTCATCGAATCTTGTTCATGCATGATTGTATGGAATGAGGTGGCGGAGGTGAAAATTTCGTGTCTTTATAGGAGGACAAGCTAGCAACACACGCGAACAAAGCATTTGCTGTAAAAAAAGTCGGAGAGCAGACACGTAATAACGCACAAAGTCGCCTCGAGACATATAAAAAATAAAAAATAAAAATAAAGAAACTACTACAGCGCGTCTTCTGGATCCCATCTCGATATCTTATCCAGAGGTCGATAATAATACTGCTTGTATTTCTTCGTCTCCTTTCTCTTCTGCCGCGGCATAAGCGCGATTACCAACGCCGCTCTCTCTGAATCTTCATCTCGTTCAGCAACGTAAAACCACCGGTTTTCAAGCGCCTTATCTCTTGACTTCTCGTAACTGCTGTCCACCTTCTCAAACATCCCACACCGAGCTCGTCCACCTTCAAGAACGGCTGTGATGTCCTCCAGGAGCTCCTTCTTTGATCGCTGGGCGACAAGATGAGGATGTGACCGTGTAAGGACGCCATGCAGCGCCAAGGAGTCCATCGACGTCGCTCTCGAGGTGGCAAACGCTTCAATCAGCATCCCTGTTAGTGACGCATGAAACTCCGCATTCATTGTGTCCACTGTGACTGGTGTCGATATCTGGTATCGAAGCCTCGTCTGATCTTCGTCTCCTCGCGTCCTCTCGTCTGGAGGGCATGCGGTTTCGGAGTCACGGGGCTCAAAAGCACTACATGAGGGTGATCGCGAAGGTTGTTCGACTTTGGTTATCCCATCGTGTCTCAGAAGAGCTTTTGGGTTGTGAGTCTCCGAATCATATCTGCGATGCACCAATTTGGATCTTTTGCTTGCAGACTCCGAATGAGCATCCGTACGACACTCGGTTCTCCTCTTCACAGTCAAGGACGGACTCCGCTGTGCAGTAGCGTGTTTCTTCGTCTGCTTCGCTCCGGCTGACGTCCTCTTTTTCTTCGTTTTGGTGTGACCCGAGACGCCACCAACGGCGATTGAGACATCAAAAAACTCGCGGCACGGGTTCATCGACGAAGATCCGGAGGACGGGAGTCCATCCTGACTCCAAGTGGGTTTATTCACTGTATCCGATAGAGGTAGCTTCAAAGGTTCTGCTGCTGGAGAATCCGTCTCAGGTTTGAAAGGGATATCCGATTGAAAATCGGTATTACAGGGCGCAAGTGTATCCATGTCAAGGACTATGGACAATTGACTGGTATGGCTTGGGGTAGTAGAACCAGGGCATTCGCGATGAATTCCGGTGGGATGAAGTGTCGAAACAATAACGGGCGTCTCCCGTAGATGTGGCGTGCGTGCGGGTTGGACAGGAGATAAGCTAGTTAGCCTCAACTCTGGGGTCACCATGAGGGAACGGCGATCATCTGACTATGTACAAGTCAATTTAAGTAAGATACTAGGAAGGGCTTCGTACATTTGAGTGAGGATCGCCAGAATCATCCTCTCCCTCACGGCCTAGCAAAGAAAAGCTGGACATCGGCGATGATAAGGGAGAAGAAGGCGGAAGTGAGTACGAATAGCACACGTCCTCGTTGCAATCCGCAGAAGAAATCGAAACCCGTTTTTCGGCAGAGCAGGCTCTCTTCTGCTTGCGCAGGTGTCCCCTGGTAGGGGAAGGTGTTGCGCCCATCACCTTCTTAAGGGGAGACGAGTGTCCCCGCGCGGGCGGAACAACTTGGGATCGCACGCGAGTCGTAATTGGGCTACTTAACCATCGTCCGCGTTCGGCAGACGTAGCAAAGTATGTTTCGCGTATGTGGATATCCATGCTTTCGAGGTCGTATTCCTCCCAGTCATCCGCAATGGTGCTGTCTCCTTGCGGATACAGATACGCCGTCTGCGTGACAGAAGAAAAGGGAGACGAGCCATATGATAGAGGGACGTCGCTTTGCAGTTTGTGTGTTGCAAATTTTGACATCAAGGAGGGGAGGGGCTGATGTGTGTGGGGAAGCGGGTGTTCCAGACACGTATGAGAATGGTAGGGGTCCTCAACATCGTTCTGCTGACCATATAAGACCCTATCCAGATCATCATAGTAAGCACAAGCTGGCCATTCCTCGCCTTCATAATGTCGCGTTGGGTGCAGAGGGGTCCGCAATGGCGAGGATGAGAGCAGGGGAGATGAGGGGCTGGGATCGCTAAGTATGTGCTGGTATTCCATGGAGGCAGTCGTAGAGGTCGACGAGCTCTTTCGGATGGTGAGCGGTAAGGACATCGATGTCGACGGTCGAGGGGGACTATATGCGGTCACGTGGCATTAAACGCGTTTTGGCGCGGAGACTAAATTCACGTGTCGCGCGCCTGGCCGTAAAGACATCGATGAGCTCCAGAGGCGGCAGGTAGGACAGTCCCATCCTGGAATGCGCGTTCACGGTTAGACTGACTCAGGTAGGAAGCGATAATGCGTATATGATGATACAGACGGTCAAGTCGACATAGTGATTCTGTAGCGAGTGCTACAAGCCTACAACTGCGCGCACGATTGATGCCACTCCTTCCTCACTCTCGAATCGTGCACTAAAACTACTGCCAACCTCATTATAAGCCATGGAAACAATGCGTCGAACAACTAGTAAAATTTCTGAGTATAATCGTTGAATGCAAGTGTTATATATTTTGTTGTACCGTGTACGTTCATCCGCCGTTTAGCCAGTATGTTCAAATGCCCATCCTCTGTAGGTATTCGTTAGGATGCCACATGAAAATTCTCCGAGCTGTGAAAGTCACGTAACAACTTTATGCTTTCCCTCCTTTGACTCCATGATAATGTGATATATGCATTGAATGATGTGAGTTTGCCAGAAGTGGCAGAATTCTGATATTGACAATTACCTTTTGAACTAACGTTCGCCCTTGAGATCAACAGTTCATAAATGTGGATGCAGCTGTGAGTGGTAGTACAGTACTGTTGTCACATAATTGTTTTTTCTTTTCCTCGATGCAGGATCCGAAATATTCATCTTATCAGAATGACAGGTAAAACCTCTTTCTAAACCTGCTTCTTCGTACGTGCCTTATTGCATCTTCAAGCTTCGTCTAACCTTTACTTACTACGTACTAAGCAATTTCAGATGAACATATTTGTTTGCTACCACCAATGTGATGCTATCCGTTTCACTTCTACTATGACTGTGCGATGCTTCGAGTTTGTACATTAACTATCTTTACTTCCCTTCCCCAATCATGTTAGTGCTCCTATAACTTCAATTACAACCTATATTTGATTCAAGTCCTGATTGTCTCCGTGATAAGGTTATTGCTGGCAATAAGCGGCACCGATGGATCGGGATTATAATGAAATTGGGAACTGAAATATAGGGTATGTAAGGTTGAATGCCTCCACATGGGTATGATACGAAGATACTGCAATGGGCACCAGCAACCTCATAGTATGAGCTTTCCATTGGCATCAGCTCGGATTTGCTCAATCACTTGCATTGCGGAGCCGAGGTAACTGGGATAGTGAACCAGAGCCCCAGCCCGAGATACTCCGGACTGTGTGGGTACTCCGACAATATGGATCGATACTGGTGCGCTGGGCGAACGAGGGCTCACGATTCGGTTTTGAACACCTAGTAGGGACTTGCTAGGGTTGGCGTGGGTGTAGTGGCCGTTCATACTACAGACTACTGTATATACAGCCTTAGTTTTGCAGTCACGGCGTTCAGGGTTCGTCATGTGAAAGATCGCCTAAAATTGGAAGACAGCGAATTTGATTGATTGGAGTGTGACTTTGATAGATCGACGTTGCAGTGCGACCACTCTTGACAACAGCTCCCTCACACGTCTTCTCTTCATTCCCCTTGAACATGACTGTCTACTCCCGCAATCCAAGATTTACCATCGCCCTCCTGGTCCTAATATTCCTCGTAGTTCTTCTCTTTGCAAACGCGAATCCGCATGACGCGCTATTTGGCCCAGTGGGGTTCCGTCGCGACGGACTCGCCGAGTTACTACAGGTTGAAGAACTGCATTACCAAAAGATGGTTGAACAACGGCAGGACCTCATCAAGAAATTGGGCCCTACTGCTGACACAATTGAATCGTAAATCATGACCATTTTTGCTGTTTGACATCCGCCAACCGGTCTTCTGCTAGGTTTCCCTCCCATGGCGAGCATTACACACTATGTGGGTGCCTATTTAACTTCTGGACCATC
This sequence comes from Leccinellum albellum, assembly GCA_038090015.1. NCBI lineage: Eukaryota > Fungi > Basidiomycota > Agaricomycetes > Boletales > Boletaceae > Leccinellum > Leccinellum albellum. The sequence goes on from JBBPLX010000026.1 coordinate 64,895, forward strand.
GGCCTAATGCCATCTCCTAAGGGGACTTTTTCCTCCCATCGTTTAATTGTCCCCATCGCGTTGAGCGCGTGGGTGTCATGGGAGACGGTGGTAAATGGATGTGTGGCTTGGAACGGATCGTTCCTAAAAAGAATTGTGTCGTGTACTCCGTCGGTGCGTCTATCGCTTCGCCATGAACGGACAGCACCTATAGTTCTTTCTGTCAGGTATCAATGGCGAATCCTCGTTCGAAGCTGATATCATGAAAGCAGCACCAGGCTGTGAGGTTTGGGGCTATGATTTCAGCGTCAACTCCGTACGTGTGATCGTTGTAGCGCGAACCAATTGGCTCTAATAACTTTCCTCCATTAGTTTGGGCCAGAGGTTGAACTAGTATCAGATTTTAAGCGCCGCTCTCACTTTTTCCCTTATGCGCTCGGTCCAAGAGATGCTTTTGGCGTGGGTGATGATCCCAAGATGTTCACTTTGCGTACCTTGATGGAACAGAATGGCCACAACTTCATCGATGTACTCAAGATCGACATCGAAGGTAACGAGTTCGACTCTTTCGAAGTGTTCATCGACAGTTTCCACGGAGCACCATTGCCCTTTGGCCAGCTCCAGCTTGAAATACACGTTAACGGTGGCCCGAAACAATCCTTTCCCGAGTTCCTTACATGGTGGGAGAAAATCGAAGCGGCTGGTCTGAGACCGTTCTTTTCTGAGCCAAACCTTGTTTATTTAAACATTGTGAGGGGTTCACGCCCCGATTTGGTCGAGGCAAGTTTTCTCGTTTATTTTGATGAGAATACAGGGCTGATTCTGTGAGATAGTACTCCTTTATCAACGTTCGTGGAAGCCACGAACTCGTTTTCGACCATCACCGTCCCGCTTCGCATTTGAAAGACAACACTCTATCCCCTTAGACCCATACCTGTATCATCGACGTGCACGCCTTGGTAGTACAACAATTTTATAAGTTATTCGTGTCGGCTTACGTATGTGGGTAGTGAATAAACCAACGGTTCTTAATATTTCAGCGTCAAACGAATTGATTTACGTACTCCAAGGCCCTGCCAGCGGGTTCGAACATGCGTGAGAGATCCGAGGTTAAAGATATCATCCTGAGTTGATCCTGAGTGTCCTGGTCACTGGGTCGTGGCAATCCGGGCCGGTCGTAAATATTTAAATAGACGTCATCGCCTGCATACTAAGCAAGCTGGAGTACTACGCTTCTCGGAATACTCTTGATCCCCATACCAAAGCCCCAATCGACATGCCACGTACCGCCGAGACTGCTGGCTTCAAGGTGAGTAAGCAGATAATTGAGATTGCGTTAACAGGGGTTGATGCTGCCACATCATATGCAGCTTAATCACACCATGATACGTATCAGGGATCCCAAGGTATCCTTGAACTTCTACCAAAACGTGAGCGTGTTTTGGATGGTTTTTGCGAGTTCTCGTAGACATGACACCTTGCGCGCTATAGATCCTCGGCATGGATCTTCTGGCTGGTGAGTAGCCGTGTTCCATGCCGCTAACTTTGGTCAGCGATCATTATGGATCCTTGGATTGATGTCTCGCAGAAAAAGACCTGGGTGAATTTACCCTGTACTTCCTTGGATATGATCATGGTGACGGGATCAGCAACCTTCCTTCCGGGGAGAAAGCTCTGGCTCGTTTCGATCGCGAAGGTACGCGTGTGCATACCAATACTATGAAGAATCGGTTTCATACTTGCTGCAAACAGGCGTTCTGGAACTGACCCACAACCACGGGACCGAGTCCGATCCCAACTTCAAGGGATACGCGAGCGGCAATGATGAACCCGCCTTGGGTTTCGGACATATCGCCCTCGCGGTCGACGATATCCAAGCGGCGTGTGAACGATTCGAGAAGCTCAACGTGCCTTTCAAGAAGCGCCTCACTGATGGTAAGATGAAACACATTGCGTTCATCTTGGATCCGGATGGGTAAGTATTGTTATGGGGCTGGGTTGATGTGAATGCAGACGCTAACCTCAAGTTGTACAGGTACTGGATCGAGATCGTTTCGCGCAATTACCAGCTCTAGGAACCCGCATTACGGCAGTTGTGGAATGTTGAATGAATGTACATTGCAGTTTTGTAGTTATCGTCATATGTACTACTATGCCCAATCGTCGAAGAGCTTCGTGGCGTGACTACACAGGCGATCCTCGCCATTCAAATGTGTGGCTTCAACTTGACTACGACTGGCAGTCGGAGTCCATCAACGACTCTGCAGAAGTAAGCTTCAACTTCGACTACTAGTAGTACGAGATCATATTGTACAACTGGCATACAGCGCAGCCAACTCGATCGAAAAAAGTATTAATAAAAGCAATTCGGTAAATTCGAGGTTCCCCACATAATGTCCTCCTTGGTCAGCCCGAGCATAGGCTGACCAGCGGAGATCGACTTGCGTGGAGAAGGCTCGGAACGTTATGGAACACGAGCAACTCAGTAAATTCAGAGATCATTCTACATACAACAACTGAGCTGCAAATACGACAACGACGACCAACGTACACAATCACTTCGGCAGAGGAAAGGGGTACAATCACAGATACCGTTCATACGAACCAAAAGACTGACACTTTTTTTTTTTCGATTTTTGTTTATTTTCCTTCTTTTTTTGTGATATTCTGAGGCCTCGAGCAATGTGACGAGAGGGATGAGTCGAACGAGGACGAGGACGAGAAAGATGGTTAGGCGAGTTTCGCAGCGAGTGTCACCTGTCCAACATGGAATTGCAAGCTACCCGGGTAAGGCCAGGTGTTTGACCCGGCGGCCTTGAACGACGGAAGCGGAGACGGGTTCGGCCTATTCCCGATAAACGGATAGTCCTGGGCCACGTAAAGCGGCCAATTATCGCTCCCTGGGGCGGTGTCTATAGCGAGATGCATGATCGGGCTGTATTGAAATGAACGCAAGTTGATGATTGCTCGTCGTCATAGTGGAGCCATGAAAGAACAACTCACGACAATAGAGTCTCCGTCGTTGCAAGGCTCCATGTAATGCTGGGTGGAGGGATCTTCGAACCATCGCCGGACCATGTCACCGTCAACGTTAGGTTGGCGGTGTATCCAGGAGCTGCACCAGTAAAGTGAACGCCAGCAAACTGGGTTGGAATGTTACCATGGTGTTAGGATTTTGCGCAAAGAGGATGCTCTCAGGCTTACTGGGGGTGTTTTAGCATCAGTGATGGGACGTTTCTGTGCGACCCATCAGTGTTGAGACGAAAAAACGAATGGAATGGACGTACGCTGAAGACCGTCCCATTGGGGAAAACCTTGTTGTCGTCACACACCAAGCTCCCTAGCAGAGCGGTGATGGGTTATTGGTCAGTTTTATACAACACAATTCAGGACGAACATGTGCTTCCGGGCGGAATATTCGCGTTGTCACATTCGACAATGATGGTCCAGAACGAGCAATAAAAAGAAGCGTCGGGGATACAAAGTTGAGTGGTGCAAGACCAGGTCCAGTTCGGTTGCCCACCAGGCTGGCAGGGTTCCCAGTTGATGTTTCTCCAGCACATCAACGGGTTGGACAAAACCCAAGCCTCGAAATCAGCCACTAAAATAGCCCGCGATCAGCCCTGTAGCACAGTCGGGAGTGTCTGAAAATACGAACGGGTCGTATAATTTTGTACATCATCGGTTGGCCAACCAGGGAATACCGGACAGTCTTGACGCTTCTGACGCACCTCCGAGATCAGGCAGTAGTGGTTGGTGCTATCACCTGGCGGATGATTGATCATGAATGGCTTTTCGAACAGGTAGAATTGGTTGGGATTTGCAACTGAAATGCTCTGGTCGTTGACTGTTCCCTGACTTCCGAAGACCTGGGCTCTGAGACCCTCCTTCAGCATATGCGATGGGTAATTTAGAGTAGTTGAAGACAATGCAAATAGTCTTCCCTGTACGTCAATGCCCGGAAGCGTGCTGTGACCGCGCATGTAAAAGTAATTGTTCGCGTTTCCAACGAGCTCGATATTGTTGGCACTTGAATAATCCACAGCCGGGTTCTGCAGAAGGGTCACGAAGTCTTGTTTAGATGGATCAGTGCCGATGGGCTGAATGTCTGCACATTATCGTGGTGAGCAGCGACGCGTGCGCAGAAAAAAAAGAGAACTTTACCTGGGGAGTAGCCGATGGGACTGTGCGGGAACTTGTTTGTGTCAGTCAGCGTAGCTCGAGTCCACCAGCCTGTGGCAGGATTCGTGACTGGAATGGATCCGGACCCTGCCAGTGCCTTAGCACCAGCTGCACCATCAGCTCCAGTAGTGTTCTGGGACCTCAGCTGGGATGCAGCAGGACTTGCGAACCGAATGTTACGAGTCGACTGAGATTCAAATAAGATGTTCAGAGCACCCAACAACGGTGGATTGAGCACGCCACCCTTGAATACTTGGAGAGAGAGACCAGAGTATGGATCGAAATGTGGGTTCTCCGCAGGGGCGAATATGTTCAGCATCAACATTCCGTCATAATGCGGCTCGAGAATAACCGTTCGTTCTCTGAAGAACTCGAAAGGGACACGTGGTACAGCGATCCTTCCGTGGTCATCGACCAAGGACACTTCCAATCCATGCGGGACTGGAGTACTGTGCCACTATAAAAACGAAAATGAGTCCAGGAGTTTGTGTGCACGAATACAAAATAAAAACACACATACATCGAGGCGGAAAGTAACTATCACGGGCGATTTACCAATCATGCGGAGTCGAGTGTTTGCAGTAACCTGCCTCAAAGTAGGGTCTGCCACGATTACCTGGGATAAGGGGCATAGTCAGGTCATCTCCGGAAAGCAAATGCCGGATATCTACATTGTAGAAAGCAAATGTCTCGTCCTTGGATAGGAAATGGACGAAGTCGTCTACACCAAAGCTCTTGAGATCGAATGTTTGTGGTCCCTGCTGCTGATTAGCATTATGTTTAACGATGTTGGCGACCAAGGAGTATGTGTTTCCCGTCGTGTGGGATGGACGGAACTGGAAAGGCCCGTCGCAAGCATCTATAATTTACGAAGTTAAGTAATAGCGATCATAAACGAGAGGTGCACAAGATACATACATGGGCCTTGGTCCTTTCCACCCTGGATCACCACAGGACCAGAAGAGACAGGATTCACGTTCTGCCACACTTGGGGCCACAAGATCAACTCGCTCGGCATGACCCACAAGGAAGCGATATATGGCCCGCCGGAGCCATATCCTCGAATATAGACGTTGTTGACGTCACCAGCGACGATGGGCAAGCCCGAAAAACCGCGCAAGCTAGCTGGATCCACGAGCGTGCTTTGGTCATGATCCATCCCGTACGTCGGGATTATGTCGGGGCACTATATTGAACATGTATAACGCGTTAGCTTTCGCACCCTGACTATTCAAACGAAAAAAATGTATGAGACATACGAAGGAGAGCGCTTTAGGATATTTTTCAGGATGCTGGAGAGCATCGTCATCGGGATCTTGGAATTAAAATCAGCGCCACTGGGGCAGTGTGATGAGCGTGAACAAACAATTTCTCAGCACGAATGTACCAGACATGATGTCAGTTGGGGACAATTGTCAGATGGAGAGATAGAAGAACAAGTGGATAGTTTGCTGATGAAGGGGGAAAAGCACCTGTTTTTATACCCAGCCTGAGGGCACCCCTATCCAAACTGGTAATCGAGAGCCATATGCAAGATGGCGCAGAGTGTCCATCCCTCAGCCAAAATGACTAACCGTTGAAATCATTCACATCAGATGACTGAAGGCGTGGTTGCGCTCGTTGATGGGCGCATCCAATCAAAGTGTTCAGGAAGGCATAATCATTTCTCGTGATACTCAGGATCACCAAAAAGGTGGTGACGCCTTACGTTGTCATCCTGCGCGAGGATTTCCACTGACAGCTTCTCGCAAAGTTTTGAATGAGGCGCGAAAACGGTGGGATGCTTACGTCATCGGACTATCAAGCAACAACGTGAATGAGCCGCGGGTGAATCGATATGATTTGAGGGACACCAGTTTCCGTTGTATCGCATATTTCAGGTTGGGACATTGATGTGGAATACCAGCGTCGTCTGAGTCAGACCTAGATCGGAGGATATACTTACCAATAATCAGCGGCGCAAGGTGCAACTAGGATACTTACCAGGTACTAATTAGAACTTCGGGCCCAGATTTGGGCCGAACCGAACTGCGGCTCGAGCATCTGGTGTCACAATGCCGTAAGGATGATCATGCATATGATCCAAGTACCAAGTTCGTAGTGAATACGATGCCCAAGACAGATTGGATGCGATCTTTCAAGTTTTCCGCGATGGCATCAGGTTGGAACCGTTGGATTCTCTTCCGTCGTGCCACTCTGCGTAGTCGGTACTACCGCAGAGCCTGCTCAGTATATATCAGCGTCGTCTACCTGATACTACCATGACACTGCGGCGTTGAATTCTACATGAAGGGACAAAATCCGACCTTTATCCGACTCCGCTTCTCAAACTCCCGGTAAAGCTATCGGACCGGAAGTAATATGTTCCCGTGCTACCGACCTCATCACACATTGATTTAATGGACGCTGGAACGACATGCAATATTGCTCACATACCACACATGCAGAGGGGCCACCGGACCTTGTTCAATCAGCGCTGACCCGTCCCACTTCAGGTTTAAAGCCAGTTCAACCGGAAATTCCCGATACTACATAGAAGCGGAGAAGCAGGATCGGGGACAGGACGGAAATTCTCCCGCTCCATGGATCCAATGGCGTAGTACTCAATACAACAGATGGACTAATCTGAACTTATGAAGAGTCCACCTACGACAGGAATGCACACGGACACTGCAGTTAATAGTGAGGAAAGACTCTAGGACATGTGTATGGTATTGGGCATCGTATCCATTGCCGCTCAAGGAAGGGGTAAAATCCGACCATTGTCCGACCCCGCTATTCGAACCGGTAAAGCTCTCGGACCGACGTTGCAACATAGCAGAGAAGCAGAGAAGCGGGATCAGGGACAGGACAGAAATTCTCCTGTTCCATGGATCCATGTAGTGTTCAATACATCATATGGACGAACCCGAGACTACTATTAATGAAGAGTCCACCTACGACAGGAACGCACGGCAGACAAATGAGATTCACTGTAGTTGATGGTGAGGAAAGATTCTGGGGTCATGATATGTGTGCATGTATTGGGTATTGTATCCGTTACCGCCGCCGCTCAATATTACAATGACTATCAAAATCTAAGATGCCATGATCATGGCACCGATTCCCAATCGCCGACAAATCATCAGCGCTGTAGTAGGTCCTGTTTCATTATGAAATCTTCAGCCGTTGTTCAACTTCTACAACATATCCATTAATCCCAATGTATGACTTCGGTTGGCTCTCATTTCTATTACCCAAAACGAGCCTTATAAGCTCAGTAATAGGCAACAATTGAAACCCAGCTGTCTCCGAATGGATTTTTTCTTCATGCCAGCTCCATCAGATCAAACAGCAAACGCCCGGGTGGAGGATGAACGGTGGTACAAATCCGATCCAACGAATTGAACATCCGCCGGCAGAAGTGACTCGAGATTTATGTAAGGGTCGACACTCAGACTGGAATCGAGTTACTTGGAATTTGACTCGCAGGACAATGAGAGTTCTGAGCGGTGAGTAACAATCTGGATGGCCTGCATGGCACCAAAGGAAGGGGGAAATTTCCGCCCTGTCTCCTACATCGCTTCTAAAGAATACCAATCAAGAACAGGGTCCAATTCATTGGGGCTTCTTCTGAAACCACCATAATCGAACTAATGATGACAAATATATTATAATCGACACAATATTCCCGGCACATATGTCGTGCTACCGTGGATCAGACCCCCAAGAATCCACTGATTTACTGGCGCGACTCAGATGCGGTGTCGCTTATTTCCATCCTGGATTCCGGACGACCTGACGCAGGGGGGCGCATTCACAAATCCACCCAGTGATATTGCACGAATCAACTTTCTGGGCGTTTATTCGTACTGCTCTTTCTTTACTAGTATCGTCGTCGAGCGACAATGCAAACATTTCGACTGGGAACGCGTGTTCGTTTCCACCACGGCATCTTTTCTGCTCTACGACTGACAGTTGAGCCAGGGAACTTGGTATATACCAACAAGATATCCCAGAACGAGACGTCTTCTAGTACTTAGGTCCGTCTCTTTCGTTTTCTTGTCGTCGAACAGAATTGTCCCATGGGCAGCAAAAATTTCTGCGACATGTAAATCCCCTGGAGTGCATCTATAATGAATAGCTGATGATGTGATCTAATTTGCTGCTTGCCCCTTCGCAGGCGCATGCCCTGGGTATGCCACTAACCAGGTGTTGATGGGTGACATGGTACGACCACGATGATTCCAACCTCCTGCCAAGCTTCTAGTGGAAGTTGGCTCTACCGCAGAGATTCCATTGTAAGTTAACCGCACTCCCTATGCGTCCGATTCGTTCAATATGTGCTTCAACGCAGCCCCCTCTTGCATTTTGCTGTGAACTGCGCCACAGTTACTTACGTGACTCAGGGTCCTCATATCGCAGATCTGAGCAAAACCATGACATACCCACTTCCGTCCTTCAATGTCAACAGTCTTGACAATCGTCGGCGTGCATGAGAATAACAGGCTCTTCGAAAGCAACGATTCGGTAATATCGACCCAAGACGCACTGAACGCTTACGAAGCTGAAGAAAGCATCGATGCCAATCATCGTACAATATGCTTTATTGAGATATTTGACGGGAACATCATTGAGGGACCGGAAAGCGGACCGAAACAGGGCAGGATCCGATACGTGACCGCAAAGTCCACGAGCTCTGCCGGGTAAAACTGCCAACTGGCTGCTTAGATGCGGTTCAGGACGAATTTCTTTGTCATGTCGCATTCGTATTGGTCACAGAAGCATAGAAATTCAGAGTGCCCAGTCAGTACATTCATCATATTCGATGCGAGGGCTGCCTTAGTGACTCAGTGTCAGTGGTGGGTGACAGTGGTCGGGACTCACGATCCAAAGAGATGTTCGACAAAGAGGTCAAACACTGATGACGACGGCTGAGGGATTTCAATTGGATTGTCGTCGTTTTCGCCGCCATTGGAGATCTCTTTTGCCGCCTTGAACATATTAGCAAAAACCCGAGATTAGCGACCGAGAATGCTTGTGGAGAGTACAAGCTGTTTTCCACCTGTGAAACCGTTCAAGTCCAATTCGCTTTTCTCGGACACAAGAACGGACAAGGATAACTCCTGGGTTGTCAAAGTAGTATTTGGGGTGTCGGGATACTTCGGTCGTGTCCTCGGGCCTTGAGTCGCTTGACATCGTTCAATGGAGATACTCAAACGTGGAGTCGACCAAGATTTTAAGTAAGCGGCGACGAGTGTACGTACAAATCCGCACTTTCAAGTTTATTGGAACAGACTTGTAGTCTGTACTTATCAATCATCGATGAGAGTGGATATTTGACGGACCATATGTAATAACGGCTCTCAAGTCCGTAATGACGTCGTGATGCTGCTGGTGGGGCTAGTGGCATCGAATGGGCATCCCTGTTGGCAGTAATCCGGCGCATGCAGGCCTTCGAGCTCTGAATCGACGCTCCAGTCGGACGGTAGTAGCTGCCTCTGCATCGGATCAATCTTTCAATAACCGATCGACGCTAGGTTGATCCGACTTGCCACCAGATTCAATGTCCGATCATTTTTCACCCCATCTAAACTGTGATCCCAAGCAACGCGCCCGCATCCTGCATGTGACGAGATGAAAGCAGTGTGGGGCCCAGCCATGTCTCGAGAACTGGATTCGGGAGCGGCGGCGGGCCGACGCTCCGATGATCCCTCACCGGTGCCTCCCAATCGTATTTATCATTCTAGTGCGTGTTTAACTCGGTCCTCTTCGTACCGCATCGGTCAGGCAATGCTTCCCTTCGACGGACCGCTGGGCGCGTCCCAATTACTAAGTTCCAGTAATCCCATAAGCACACAGATTCGCGTGTTTATCTATCAAGTCCCTGCGTAATACGATTGGTCGATCACCCGACTGTATCGTACTTCAACTATTCAATTACTCCCAACCCACACGAAGGAAAAAGGAAAAGAAGTTTCCGAAAGCAGTTTACATCCCATTACTCGTGCAAAACGAAGATAAATATGTACACGAGATATAATCATCCTCATCCTCATTCACATACAACAGAGCGGGAAAAGAGAAGGCATAGAAACGAACACGAGTCCGACAGTACTAGTCTAGTACAAGAACAAAGGGCAGTTGAAACTAGCACGAACTGTGAACTGCGAAAGAATAACACATACACATGTCACACACGTCATCGCACCATCAACCTCAACGTCCGTTCGTCTAATCCTAACTCCGTCGGTGCCCGTCCGGCTGATATACGCTCCATCACCACTGTCATCGACATCGCCGACGCAGCGTTCTCCAACCGCGTTAATAACGAATCCAGTACCATCATCGCCTCCAACTCGCTCATCTTATCGTCCAGCGGCGCTAACAGTTGGTCCGGATCGCCGTACATGTACCCTGCCTCCAGCTGATCGTCTTCCGAGGTCTCTGACCCCGGCGGTGGAGGTGAGTGCGACTGAGACTGCAGAGGCGGCGGTGAGATGCTCGCCTTGCGTTGCGGAAATGGTCGAAACACCCGCCCACTCGCGAGCGCTTCCAGACGGAGACACAGCATAGCCACCTCCCTCACTTGCGCTATACACAATTGCACCTTGGCAGGCGCCCCCGCCGTCGCCCCCGCCCCTCCTGCTGAAACACTCGTCGCCGACCCGCCTGTCAAGTCAATGTCCTGCCGCGAAGCGATAGACCCCGGATAGATCAAGGACACTGTCTCGGGTATCTCGAGTCCCTTGAGCTTCAGCTCCCCAACTGGGATCACCTTGATGTTCATTCGCCGGATCGCCTCGATCGCTTGCGGCGGCTGGAACTCCGAGTATTCCGTGTCCGGCCCAGTCTCTGTGATCCGCGCATTGATCTCCCGCACGACGTCCGCGCTACACATGATCTGCCCCCCATTCGCGCACCCAGAGATGCGCGCCGCACGGATAACCATCGGGCCAAAGTAGTCCATCCGGTTCGTGATCGGGTCCGGCTCACACACGGGCGCACCGCAGTGGATACCCATCCGCACCGACAGCCCCCGAGCGATCAGATTACCCTGGTCGTCCCACACCTCTCTCCCTTCCTCGCACTCGAGAATCTCCAGCGGCCACGGCTCATGCATGAGCTGGATCTGCACCGTTAACGACCACCACAGCGCAGCTAGCGTCGTCGGGAACGAACACATGAACGCATCCCCTTCTGTCTTGACGACGTACCCACCGCATATACGCAAGTGTCGACGGAGGAGATTGTTGTGCAGTCGCATCGCGGTGGGCATGCCCGCGTTGGCCTCCCACAGCTGGGTCGAGTTCCGAATGTCGGTAAACACGAGACAAAGGTGGCCCGTCGGAGGCGATACCTCGTAGTCCAATCGTGCGATCGTGCGGTCTTGAATATCCGTCTTCTTACCCCCTCGCTTCTTCACCGTGCTATACGCCTCCACGACCGTCGACGAGTCTGCCGCCGGTTGTTTCTTGGGGCGGAACAAGTCCGCTACGCAGACAACCATAATCATTGCGCTCCCGTCTGAGCCATAACTGATGGTAAAGTCCCGCAGCTTTTGCGCTGCGATCATTGGATCGGAAATCTCCGATCGGGCGATGTCCACCGCCGTCTGATACGAAATGTAATCCCACAGACCCCGATTCCCAACGATCACGAATTCGTCCTGCTCCGTCAACTGACGTGCTTCCACGTATGGCCGGGCGTTCACGACGGGAAAGTGGTAAAAGTAGCCAAAGGAACGCGAGGTGTCGATCTCCTCGTGCACAAGGCCTTTGGGTGAGATCCACCCCTCAGCCCCCCGGATGCGCTCTGCCTCACGCCGATCAAACGGGTCGTGTTTTCTCGAGAACAGCTCTGCGGAGCCTTGCATCGAGACTACCGCAAGCGCATCACCCACATTGGCCACGTACATGGTCTTCCCGGAAAAGTAGAGAACGATACCGGACGCTCCCGCGCGATACGAGGCCTCGACTGAGGTTGCGCCGACCGTTGACGCGCTCACCTGGGACATCTTTCGGCTTGACGTATTCCCAGCGTAGAGCGTGTCGTGCAGCTGTTTGTTGAGCCGCAAATACGTCCGGCGGAGCGCATCCAACACCGTTTCGCCCCTCGCTTGATCGATCTTACCCAAGTGCAAGCAGAACTGCTCCAGAAAGTTGTCGCGGAGGTACTTGGACAAGTGGTTGTTGCTCGGCGGCCCATCTGAACGTCCAAACATGGCAAACACGGCCTCATCCTTGTGCCCCCGGAACTCGGGCTGGACGAGATCGAACATGGTGAGGTAGCCGGTATTCCCAAGATTGTCTGCGATGCCATAAGACATCTTGTTTACCTCAGATAGAGAGGTTCGGACGCGCCGGTCTTCGGTTTCCTCAGGAATGTTGGGCAAGAAGGTGGTGGTGACGTCCATCAGACCGAGGACGCGCAACGATGTTAATTCAGAAAAGTCAGCGAGGAGGCCACGACGTCCCTGCGGTTTCTCTGACCGATTTCTTGCACTGGGATGTTCGGGCTTAATCTCAAGCCTCTTGTTCCCTGACAGATTGAGATACTTGAGATTCGGGTTGAAATTCCTGTTGCACACGTCACTCAAACGTTCCCGCGAGAAAGAAATAAAAAATTACCAATTCCAATCGAATTCCCAATTATTGATGTTGTATCTCAGCACGTTGCTCCCCGCGTCGATCACCGTCAAACTTTGTACCTTTCCCAACTCTTGGGGCAGCGTCTGGAGCTTGTTTCCATTGAGGAATAATACGCTCAACCTCGACAACCTGAACAAGTCCTCGGTCGGTATGCTCGTCAGATGGTTACCGCTCAGGTAGAGCTCTTCGAGTTTCGTGAGATTGCGCAGAAAAGATGAGGGTAGTTCTTGGATTTCGTTGAATGAGAGGTTGAGTACGTGGAGCTCCTTTAGGATCGCAAACGGAGGGAGGCATTCGTCCGTGAGACGGTTCTCACCCACGTACAGCTTTTCGAGTGAATATGCAAGTGGAGGAGACGGGCGGGCTGATGTGGATGTGGCACAAACTGTCGCGCTTGATGCTTTTCTCGAAATCTGAAGATGTGACCGTGGCCCAGGTGGCGTCGGGGGAACGTCGAGGGTGATACCAGAAGCAGGAGGGGTGACCAAGGACGTATCTGGTGGGTCATGCCACGTTACGATCAGATTAGACGTCACGTTGATCAGGATTAACGACGAGCAATTCCAGAGGGCGGTGGGAAGCTCCTTTAGACTGTTGTTGTGTGCGTCAAGAGTTTCGAGCCGTTGAAGGGAACCAATGGTCTCAGGGAGAATATCTAGATGGTTGTCAGAACAGGAGAGTGTGATGAGGTGACTGAGTTCTCCGAGGCAATCGGGAAGCGTCCGGAATAGGTTGTGGTCGAGTCTGAGGTGTCGGAGGGCGGTGAGGTGTGACAATGCAAAGTCGTCAAGAGAGGAAAGCTTCGTGTGAGAGACATCGAGGGAAGTAAGGACAAAAGGCGTTTGCGTAGAGGGCACGAGCTTGAGGAGCGTGATGTCGTTGAACGAGACGTCGAGGGTGGTCGTACCAAGTATCCCATGGGAGAGATCGAGTGCATGTAATGCATTGTGATCTGCCAAGAGTTTCTCCAATCGGGGGAGTGTATGCGCAATGGAAAGGTCAGAGATGCTATTTCGACGACAGTCGAGGACTTGGAGGTTGGCAAGTTGGGTACACTGTTCAGGAAGTTTAGATACCTGATTACCGACGAAGACGAGCTGCTCGAGTGCCGTCAATTTGCCAATGTCCTCCGGAAGTTCTGTGATCATATTAAACGATATGTCGAGATCTAAAAGGGCAGGCATCTCGCAAATGACCAAAGGGAACTTGCTAAATTTATTGTTGGATATGTTCAAGGCCTTGAGCCTCCGCAGGCGGGGAAAGTACCAGGGAAGTTGCTCCATGCGATTATTTTGCAGTTTGAGGATGCTCAATTCAGGTATACGGTCGAGTGCTGCGTCATCAAGGTCCACTATACGGTTACAAGAGAGATCGAGACGATGTAAACTTGCCGAGTGTCGAACGCTCTGTGGCACTTTCTTCATGGCCATGTTCGAGAGGCGGAGTTCGCGTAAAATAGTACAAGATTGCATAAAGTCGAGGGGTATCTCCACCATGGGATTTCGGGACAGATTAAGATGTACGATTGATGATGCACTTTTGTGAAAGACGATGGGTATAGTGGGTAGACCGCACCCTGTGAGATCTACCCGTTCAAAGTTGTCGAGGTTTAGATCTTCAGCCTGGAATAGATCAGCACTAGATCAAGGGCTAGAATAGGGAGACGCACTGTTGGGCCGAGGAGCTGGCTTTTGTACACGAACTTGAGGAGAAAGGTCATATCTTCGGCGGCGAGGTAATCGAGACTGTCAAGCTGATCGTATCCAGCTTGTTCCAGACGACGACGAGTGATTGCAGCAGGCCGCTCGGTCGGCGCCAGCACGCGCTCTAAGAAGGAAATGAAGAAGATGCAAGATTCAAGAACGTATACATACCTCTTCCTCGTTCCTTGAGATAGAGTTTGTGGGTCTCTCTGTCGTTATCACGCAATACTCGGGTGTTGAGGGAGGGGATGAGATCTGCGACGGTGGCTTGTGGGGGAATTGAGGCGACGTGATACGAGCCGTTGGCACGATATATGCGCACAAGGACGAACTTGCTTGAGCTGACGGACGAGGGTTTGTGGGGATAATGTGTTTTTCTGCGCATGCGTTTCTTTGCGACGATATCGGTGGTGATAGATGAATCGTCGGGTGCACGGGAGGTGCTACCGAGGATGCTTTCGTCTGAACTGTAATTTGTGCCATCGGCTGCAGCATCTGTACCCTCCTTTTCGATTGCCCAGCTCTCGGGTGCGGTCCAGTCGGCTGCTTGTTCGGGATTTGGATCGGGGTCGAGTGCGTGCATGATGGTCTTTGGGGAGATCTTGCGTTCGTGACCGTGCCTGCGCTTCGAGGAGACAGAGGAGGGACAGAAGGGATCGGTGAACACGGTGGACGAGGAGGGAGAAGGTGGGGTGAGAGTGTCAAGGCTGGGGGTTAAAGTATTGGAGGATGAGGTACTCGGGCGGGCGGGGAGGCTAGAAGAGGTGCTGGGACGGGTACCAAAAGAAGTGGAGATGGCGTTCACATCGATGATGCCCTCCATGTGTGAAAAGTCGGTGTCGATCGTGAGGAGGGGTTCGTCGTCGTCCTTGGGGGGCACAGGGGGGGCCTTATTAAGGCGAGATCTTTTTAGAGTGCGTTCCTTTTCCTTTCTGAAGGAAGGTTGTGGAACCTGAGGTAGAGGGTCAGGGTGAAAAGGGGACATGTATGTGTTGATGGAAAGCTGTGAAGGATTTGGCGTGAAGGTGGAGAAGGATGTCATACTGTCGTTGATTGAATCTGAGGATGCGAGCTTGGAACGGGAGCGTTTTTTCATGATGATGTCACTGAAAAAGCTGAGGGAGCCCTTTCCCTTGCGCGGGTCTGCGACGGACATGTCGGAGACTGAGGGGGCGTATGTATCGCTCGTGAAAGACTGCGATTGTGAGCGAAAAGAGGCGGTGGATGAGAGCGAAGGACGATTTATAAAGGGCTTGCCAAACGCCATCGGCCTCTTCGCGGGCTGTGAGCGTGCGTGGGTATGACGATACTCTTGTCGAGATGATAGAAATACACGCACCGGCTCTGCCCAGGGAGAAATGTCCGGATCTCGTCCGTGCGCTTCGTGCGGAAACGCAACGTCCGGATACGCCTGCAGCGGTCGCGGGTTGTCGAGCAGATCCTCCGTGCACGCGGGGAACGTGAATAGCTCATCGCGCTCTTCCAACGACATGATCGTGCTGGTCCCTGTCACTAATACCCCTTCCGCCCTTTTCTACCCAGCACCGCTAAAATTCCCTTTTATGGAATCTCTTCGGCCCGACTCCAGTTGACAACCCCGTTCGACTGCGCGCCCGTGGAGCAGCTCAGTTATGTTCTCCCCTTCACGACCCTACTATGCGAGGGCTGCCTCTTCCTCTTCCTCTTCCACAACCACGACATTACAACTCCCTTCAAGTCTCAAGGTTTTCCCTTGTTCTATACCGTTTCTTCCGACGCTCACAGAGTTCCAGGTCGTCGGGATCATCCTTGCCATATCCAGCGGAATTCTCATAGGTTCTAGCTTTGTATTCAAGAAAAAGGGTCTCTTGCGCTCGCAGGCCGGGCACGTCGCTGGCGAGGGTGTTGCATACCTCAAGTCGGTCAGTCTTGTCCCCTCCCACCACGATTATATCCTCACCCCTCCAAGCCATTATGGTGGACCGGCATGATAAGTGGGCACTCCGTCTCTCCTATCCCGCTTCCGTTCTCATTCTCTAATCCAGTGATGATTCTCGGTGAAATCTGTAATTTTGTCGGTACGTCTCTCCCACCGTCTCCCTTCCCACAATTTCACCCCCCCTCCAGCCTATTCTTTCGTCGAGGCTCTTGTTGTGGTCCGTACTTCCGTGTTTTAACCCATACTTGTCTTACCCATGCATAAAAGACACCCATGGGCGCCCTCTCTGTTGTAATCAGCGCCATTCTAGCTTCCATATTCCTTAATGAAACTCTCACATTCTTCGGCTGGCTCGGGTGTGCTCTTTGTATCGTATGTTTTCCTTCTCTTCCTCTTTCTCCCTTTAAAATCCCTCCTAGATTGGTTCTGTCATCATCGCTCTCAACGGTATGTACCCAGCCCCCTCCTCCATGGCCCTTCTCAACCCTTCTTAGGCCCCCAAGAACAAACCCCTTCCCAAATAAAAGCTTTCCAGGCTTTATTCATCGCCCCAGGATTTCTCGCTTATATTAGTGTACTCATCGCCATCGCTATGAGCATCATCATCTATTTCGGCCCAAAGTTGGTCTCCAGTCATTTCTCTCTTCTTCCCTCAACCAATTCCCCATCAGATATGGGAAGAATAATATGATTTGGTGGATCACCGTCTGTAGCACTATCGGAGGTATCAGTGTCAGCGTCACCACTGGTCTCGGGGCTGCCATCGTTGCCTCCGTGATGGGCGATAACCAGGTATGTACATCAGGACACCCAGCCATGCTACGCACATTCATACCACTTCCAGTTTAAATACTGGTTCACATACTTTTTACTGGGTTTCGTGGCCGTAACATTGTGTACGTATATCTGATTCTCGCTGAATCATGCAAGCCTTGACGCCACCCAGTAACAGAGGTGTATTTCCTGAATGTCGCACTCGCGCTGTTCAATACCGGTGCGTCTCTGACACGTTCGCGCGCATATATCCTTATTCATACCTATTTCACACAGCTATGGGTATGTTACATTTTCTGACGAGTCCATCCCTGAACTCTGACGTGTTTCCCTGCAAGTAACTCCGACATACTACGTGTTGTGTGAGTCCATTTTTGATCGCATATCCGACGATGCTCATCGCATGCACAAGTTTCCTTTTGTTCAATGGTCACGACAATCGTGCGTCTTCATGTCGCTTTCCTTTATAGAGAATCTCATATTCCCATTTAGGTACTCTTCAAAGGTCTCGCTGCGCCAGCGTCCCAAATCGTGACCTTGGTACTTGCATTCGTGACAATCTGTATCGGCATCGTCATCCTTCAGATGTCCAAGATCGACCCCGTCAAGCTCACATCGCTCGACCGGCGGTCGACACTACTACTTCAAGCCGCGCGAACACACACAGAGACACCTGCGACAATCGATATCCATCTCGGCGAAGAAGAAAAGAACCTTGCGGGCCTGGAAGATCCAGGAATGGATGCCCTGCGTGGTTCCTTTGGTACTATCGGCAGTCTCATGCGCGCGCGGAGTTCCCGGCGGGTCAG
Source organism: Leccinellum albellum (assembly GCA_038090015.1). Classification (NCBI taxonomy): domain Eukaryota; kingdom Fungi; phylum Basidiomycota; class Agaricomycetes; order Boletales; family Boletaceae; genus Leccinellum; species Leccinellum albellum. The sequence continues at coordinate 82,890 of JBBPLX010000026.1, forward strand.
CCGGTCCAGCCATTCAACCAGTTCTAGTCGTATACCACACGGCATGGGCATGGGTGTCGGCGGTGGCATGGTTGGGAACCTCGACGGTCTTCCCTTCTCCTCCCTGCAGCATACTGATCATACATACGACGGGATGACGCGACACACACTGTACGATGCCCCCATGCCCTCGGCGCGCAGTGCCTCGATGGACCGTGATTCTGAAGTCACGGTGTCTTCAACGCAGAGTCCACGAAGAACGGCGATCAAGTGGGCGCAGGATCCGTCCGCAGGGAACCGAAGTACCCAGGCCGCGCCGGCGTTACGCACGACATCTATCCCAGCGAACGTCGAGTTCAATGCGCCGCCGCAGTTCCAGTATCCGCCTTCATCGACCTTCGTGACTTCGTCTACTTCCTCCATACCACATCTTCCTCCGCCACCAGGGCCGTCGTCCGGTGCGGTGAGGTTCCACGGAGGAGTGGAGGACAACACTGGCCTGCGAACGCCTACGAACGTCCAATCGATTGTTATCCCGTTACGCGTCAACGATGAGCCCCTGGCGCCGACCTTGTCTAGCTATGACGGACAATCAGACCCGTTCCGGACGCCCTCGACGCCGTCGATGGAAACCTTTCCGTCTTCAGGCCCCAGGAACTCGAACTTGTTGGCGTCCGAGAGTCCGACATCAATCGAGGGGGACACGACAGAGGGATCGCTAGAGAGCGTGAGAAGTGAACAGACAATCTATTCGACACCCGTTTCTGTGATAGCACCCATACCTGCGCGGCCGACCGATCTGGGTACAAGCGTGGGCCCTAGTCCCTTTGCCGACAGTGCGGACGGGATGGATCGAACGCGGACTCGAGACCAGCGGAGCAGTTCTTCGACGTCGCGTTCGCGCCGATATCCTCTGCGGGGTGTGGATGACTCAGAGGAGAGACAGAGTTTGTGGGACCATCAACACCCGTCGCCTGTAGAGGAGGAAGGGTCGGTACAGGGGTCGGGGTTGGGGCCGGGGAGCGAGGAGTTTGCAAGCGTGAGGTTGGTTAGGCCGATTTCGAGGTCGGGAAGTCGGTTTTGAAATGGTGTTGATGACGTGGGACGGACGATGCAACAAATTAAAGGTCTTTGTACCGCGCTCGAACGATATCTTTTCCCTTTTACATTTTCTATAACCTACTCGTCTCCATCTCACTTCTAAGATGATACTGTATGGGACTTTTTTTAAATGGATAGAACACGACAACGACACCGACGACTACTTGAATAATCATGTTGGAAGGGGACGGCCGTATTGTCAAATAGACAAGATTATTGTGAGTGTGCGCTTGCACGATTCGCCAATCATGCACTTATGATAGACCGATATGGACTTAGACCTGTCATCACGCGGTCGTGTCGCTTTGCTCCGTGGATCATGTGCCGCAAACGATGATCATCAATAATTCGCGCGCGCGCTTTACATAAAGTGATCAGATCTAATCCTCTGGGCACTGCGTTGCGCGTTACGAACGGCCCGCTGGAAAACTCGGGACGTCGGGAATGAGACTACTAGCGCGAGCCGACCCACCTTCCGACAGATCTCCTAGTGAAATTGAACTGAGGTGGTAGTGTTACATGACATGCGCCACGTCAAGAACCTCGTCTTTGTGTGACCAACTTTCTCCTTGATCAAGTGCTCCGTATCCAACGTGAATAAGCTGAGGTGTGGCCGCGTGTCGGGACGAAGGAGGGTTAGATCGATGACGGATCGTCGACTCGTCCCGTCTTTCGAGCATGTGGGCTTCTAGGTCGTGCGTCAAGTATGCATAGTGACACCGAGGATCGTCTTCAATGTCGCCCCTGCCGTGGCACCGCATATCGCTCATGATAGGTTCTTCATAACTACCTTGCCAGAGAACTGCGTGAACACTTTGTGTTCGGGGTCGATCGTTTATCGTCCGTTCGTCGAACAGCTTGGTACAAATGGCACCCCAACTATGTCTACGACTTCGACGGCGTCTGCCTCTTCGGCGACCATCAACGTACGGGACTTTGCCATTACTGATCGTGAAGCCAATGCCGATCCGACCCAGGAGGATGCAGAACCGTTGGAACCAATGAGGGTGAGAGGGGTGAATATGCAACACTGGTAAAAGTTCTTTGTCAGCCAAAGGATGAGATTGGGGGGAATATGTACGAAGTAACCTTGCTCACGCTCAGAACAGCGCCACACTGGTTCTGTGCTGGAGGCAGCGCCGGCAGGCGCGTCAACAGGGGTTTGAGACTGGTCATTCGCGCGGCAACGCGCAAGATGGCCTCCAGTCGAGAGGAAGGAACGGCCAGAGCCGCAGAGGCAAAGACAAAACTAAAAGAGAAGACGAATTTGGAGAGCGTGCTGAGCATAGGGGAACCCTGGATTGTCGATACTGCGATTGGTAGACACGTTCGGTTCAGCGTTTGTCCCGAACGCTGAACATTTATAACGCGCAGTTAACCTGACCACATGTTCGGTTCGCGTTCGCGTTCAGTTTATGCTTGGTTCGATCGCGTTCGACCGTGTTCAAGCCTTGACCTAATCTTAATATGCATGTACCAAGTAGGGTTGGGTCGTGTGAGTAGATTCGATCGTGACTCGACCTCGAAGAATTCCGTGTCTGGTGACAGAGTTCAATGTAGCAAAAGTTAAATTTGTCTGCGTTAGAGCACTAGCATAAACGCACTTGTATCACCACTGGGGTGAAGTAACCTTGGGTACGGGGGCTGATCTGTACAACGACGTCGACCTAGTGGTGGTCAACTTGAAGGATGTTATATAATCGTTAGTTACATAATTTGTTTGGCAAGTTTGTCAATGCATCTAACCAGTACTGTTCAGACGATCATGACATAGTCTCAGGCTAACGACTACCATCAGCGTTGGGGCCAAGCTCGATTCCCCCAACTCAAGACAATGCCACGGCATCTGTGATCGACACAGGTTTCCAACATACCAAATTTTAGTCACAGGATGTGGACCTAAGGGTTAGTGCAGCTGGGTTCCACCAGCGACGATCAAGTCTGTCGTTTCTCTTTTCTTGCAACTTCATGGCTTGTAGCTAGATTGTTCCGAGAGTATTTTTATCCAAGACAAAATGTTCATGGACCGTCCCTTTAACTAGATAGCTATCTCATCTTTATAGTTGATTGCAAGTTGTCCGCCCAGCTTGCGGAGGACACAACCGACATAGAAATAGGAATCTTTCCCATTCCGTGTTGCCACTCGTCCTTCCCCTGATAGAGCATATTCCTCTTCAGAGGGTCTTCCATCTTTGCCATGGCAAAGGCGGTAAGAAGGATTGCCCAGATCCCTGAGGCGCCCATTCGTACCCAGCTTGACACCCTGGCTCTCGAGGCTCCATATTATGATATTCTCCTTTCATACCCGCAAGATGCTTAGAAGGCCCTCCGAGGTCATGGCGTCTTTCGGAGGGTCTTAGGGTGTCTCATCCACAAGAGATCGCAACCTTGTGCCGATAGCCAGCGACGTCCCACCCCACCCACAGGTTCCTCACATAACCTTTTTTCTTCGGGCTTTCGTGAGAGGCAAACAGCCGCCTTTCGTGCTTGACCTCGTCCGTGTGGGATTGGAAGCAGGTAAGACACTGGGTCGGTGGGCTGCCGGAACTTGCGTCGGAAACCTCACTGAAGGACTGGCGCGAGATCTGTGTAGAAGCTGAACAGTGGCTGAATATTTACATAATGAAGCTTCTAGGCTACGCTGATGATATGAATCAGATCATCATATAATTCAAGTCTGTCAGGCCGTTATGAATTGCTGCCATGAGATCACGGTATGCGACATATTACAAGTCACCCTCACGCTGAGCAGCAGCGAATACGATGCTCAGAACACGTGTATCCACATATCCTAAGGTCTTTCCTTACCCATCAACTGCATGCCTCTGTCTTTGTATTCTTGTCGTAGGTAAACTTCATTCTTTACATATTCATTTACCTGATATGTTGACCGCTACATGGATCCATGGAAGGGGAGAATTTCCGTCCTATCCCCGATCTCGATTCTGCAATATGGAGGGCTGTATCTGCAATTTCCAAAACTAGCCTTTTCTTTCTTTCTTTCTTTCTTTTGAACCAGGTTCGATGGCCCCTCTGCGCGTATATATGGGGGGCGCCATTGGACAAAATAAAAGTCGAGCACATTAAAAAAAAAACCGCACACCAAAAAAAAAGTTTGCCCCAAAAAAACATCAACGCAAAAAAAAAACAACTGATCGCCAAAAAAAAACATATAATCGAAAAAAAAAAACATAGATGATATGTGCCCTGAGTCACAAGACGACCGAGGACCATTTCCTTTGTAGTATGCCAGTGGGGACTCGGAATGGCATGCATGAAACGTGCACAAAT